>JASFAX010001778.1:0-48871 GCA_030737875.1 Allium sativum | reverse complement strand
AAGAAATGGTTATTATACAAGTTCAATGGTTACGATTCGTTTAATTCATTATTTCAAATTCTTAAAAGTTTTATTTTACAGGAAAAAAGTGTGAATGACAAAAGTAAAGAAAAATTTATCCATAAGGACAAGAGACAAAAAAATTATCCATAAGGACAAACTTTAGTGTAAAGTATGAAAAGATAGTGGGCCCTTGAATTCCTCCCTTTACACCAAAAAGTGTCCTTATGAATAAATTATGTGCCTCTTGTCCTTATAGATAATTTTTTGTTAAGTTTGTCCTTATGCCTAAAAACCCCTTTATTTTAATTATAACTCTCTTAGGTTTATACAATTCATAAGTTTCTAAAATTTAAGCTTATTTCATTGACACGGTTTATTTGCATTAAATATTGAATTTAATTTCAAACATAACTAAGTATACATAGTTCATTTCAACAATTTGAAAATCATTAACAATTCAAGAACTTAAAAATTCAACTTCAGGTTCGTTTTCAAATCAACTTTAAAATAATATATATTTTATCTTTTATATCAAACCATAATTAAAAAGATTTAAATGAAATCCAAATTTCCAAACAAAGTATAAAAGTTCTAAGTAGTCTTCCCCACTTCATCTCTTGAAAATAATGTCGATAATGTGTGCACTCATCATCGAGATCATTTTCCAAAGGCAAGGTGGGAAGTATACACTTATTTCAAAATTCATTTGAAAACAATTTCTATATGAACAACTTTTAAAATATAAATATATTATTTCAAACCATTTGCAAAACAATATTACAAAACCACCCAAAATTAAATTATCAAATTCATATTTAACTTCTTATTTCTTTACCAATTAATTTTCAATATTTCATTTTCTTAAACCATTCAATAACCAATAGTTATAATTATTGATCAATCGAATAATAAATGATGAAAATCTAATTTTCTCATCAACAAAATAAAAATTCATAGATTTTCAAATAATTCTTTATATATAATTCAAAACAATATTATGTCAATGAGTCATATCAAGTGTTTAGAAATCCCTATCGATACCTTGGCGTCCCAAGTACCGACCAAAATTCATAAATACTCAACGGAACAAACCAACACAATACAAAACCATTTTTATTTCAAAATTACAAGTACGCTCTCTCATATACACTCAAACTCATTCTAGGGTATTACTATCCTATCTCTAATTAGTTAATCCCAAATAGAGCCAAGGTTTTCACTAAACCAAAGGTCTGATACCAAAAGTAACATCCGAGATTTTTGACCATTTAAATCGACAATGATCCTCAATGTCGACTTAAACAAATCAAAAATACAGGTAGTTATTGGAATTAAAAGAAGAAAGAAGAAAACAAATACAGAATTTCGTAGCGGAAGGAAAAAATATAATAAATAAATAACAATTCATGAAGTTGTTAAAACATATATTTGATTATATTTTACAACAATTTTCAGAGTTAATTATTATACAACATACCAATATTTTGCAGCGGAATAATAATAATACGTCTATTGAGCTCCATCTTCATCTTCATAAAGGTATCTTTAAGGCAAGGTAATCTTCGCTAACTACAACTTCGGCTGACCCGAACGTATTGCATAAAAAGAAACACAACAAACACTCGGATAAGAACTAAACCATTCTCATATTAGTCAAATTAAAATACGAAATAACAGGAGTGTTATGGGTGTAGTAATCTAAAGAAATATTATGAGAAATTCACGAATGATTTTGGAAAAATGAAGCTGTCATAAGCTCGTCCCACGTCACACAATGCAAGCTCACACCAAATGGGCGAATTTTGTCTTATGATAACCAAACATGCCTTCATACGTGAAAATCTTCTTTAAATACTATTATTAGTGCATAGAGTTGAAAACCATTTCGCAAATAAACATATTAATCTTAGCAAGCATAGTGGCTATACCCACATACATAGTTTACAAACGAAACGAAAGGCTCGTATTGGTTGTGGGATTCCAATATGATGGTTCCTGAAACGAAAGATCAATCGAGAACACGATCAAGGTGCATCTCACAGTTTTTATCTAAACACGGACACCAAGCACCGGTAAATTAAAGGTTAACATCCAGATACGGACACCGAACATACCTAATTTCTAGGTTTCAGAGTAGATCTACCGCTGAAGCTTTCAAGTTTCAATAGAGATATGCATGCAACCTAACCGCCAGTTTACCATCAATCCGGGATGTGAGGTTCGTCGATGTCACGATATACACAAAGCTACGCTTCAATAAGACATGCTTTGATCATCATTAGCACATTCCATAACTTGAGTACGCCACATTGTCAATTTACAACATGTCACTGATTTCTATCAAAACATAACCTCTAAGAACGTAAAACTTAGAGGCGGGAAATTAATTGCCACAATCCGATATATATATATATATATATATATCAACAGAAATCAGTGCTACGCAGTCAATTACAGTGCCAAACACACAATCCATACAAGTCCATTCTGGGTCTGAACGGAACAAAATCCGAAAATCCTTAAATATAATCAGACTTCATGCCACTTATAACCTCGTTTCAGGTGTACGGTCCGAGTCAAGACATCGGCAATCAATCCAAATAATCCAGAGATTCCTGGTCTTCATTTGTCCTTTCCAAGTCTTCAAATAGTATCGTATTATTACTTGGAATGGTTTTCTGACTTAAATTCAAACCCGGTCTTTCCAAGTAATAAGCGTATTTTAAAAGCAAAAGCTATGGACTATACCGATTTCAATTTGTTATCAATTCATTTTTGGATAAGGTTGGATTAACTTCCTTAATTTCCGTCTTATCTCTTCTTTACAAATCCCATGTTCAAAACTCTCTATTCATTTTTATCATTTCCATTCGTCTTTTCAAATTTGGATTAAAAGCCTTATACACAATTTTTTTTATAATAGTTCTCAGATTTAATCATTTTCATGGAATGGTAAAACGTTTCATAAGTACTATAGATTAGGTATTTACCAAATAGTTTCAAAATCATTTAAGGGTTCAAATCATTTACTAAAATTATTTTAAATAATGAATGACGATTGTAAGATTCCAAAATTTGTTCTAAAATTCAAGGGGTAATGGTTCAAAATTTGTCATTAACATATACATAAATTTTTATGCATTCGGTAATGGTTCAAAATTTGTCCTTTTCTAATTCATAATTAAAGTTTCAATTAAAATTGTAGTCCAACTTTCATTGGAAAATTAACATAATATTTCCAAATTTGTTTAATTATTTAAATCCTACAAATGGTCTTTTAAAAAAAATGGAACCAAGTGTATTTAATAAATTAATGATTAGTTACATACTCAAATCAAATTTTCCATAATTAAATTATAATGCTTATGGATGGCTATGAACTAAACATTCGCTTACAAATCAAAAATCACATTTTTAGTTAGAAATTAAAAATTATGGACAATAAGGAACCAAACATTTATGTAAACTAATGGAACTCAAAATCCAACTTAAATTTGGAAATTATTTAAATCCTGAGGGTCCAAAACTAATTTTAATACATTCCCAAAATCATTTTGTCATTATGGGAAAAATCATTTAATTACTCAGGACTTAGCTTACAATTTATTTAAAGATCTAAATTCAAAAATTATCCTTTAAATTTTCGTTTCTTTAACAAATCGTTATCCACATAAGAAGGAGGCTTAAACTAACTACCCATATATTCCACAACTGTAATGTGTGTGTGATGCAACAAGATCAATCAATATGAACACAAGTTATCCATCAATATGGAAACAACAAATTCACATATCATACATTAACACTAAAGAATTAAAATTATCAACTAATTGAAATTAATCATTTAAATAAATTGTTCTCACTTGCATGTCAATTTTAAGTAACTAATCAACAATCAATTACAACCATACAACCCAAATTTATTTCATAATTAATTTCAACAAATACGGGAGTAATTCAATTAATTGTGAGCGATAAATTCACTCACCTTTGATTCTTTAGTCAGTCGAACGCCCAACCCAAGCCCAAAAATTTACCGTCTCCAAATGAAGCCAAATCAATATCAGAACGTCTGCAGTTTCATCACGATCCCAACACAACATACCACGTCCAAAACCGAGTTCGTATGTAAAAGATACGTGCATTTGAACAATGAAATATATTAATATAATTAATAAATAAAATAAAACTCACCCTCTCGTATTCGATCGCATCTCAATCTGAAGGTGCCAAGATGGAGTAAACGAACATCGGAACCCAATGAATCAAACAATACTCAATTTTTTAAAGAAATCAATTTTATTTAATTTGAAGAAGATATTAGAAGGGAGACGAATTTTCACTTACAGTAAGAACGTGATTAGCCAATTAGGTTAATGTTTAAGATAATTTATAGGAAGTGGAATCCTAATGGTAACTTAATTTATTAAAATTTCAATTTCGTTATATTCACCTATAATTTAGTTTCCAATCGGCACAAATCTGGTCATAATACAAATAGGGTTTATATTTGGTTATATTTATCAATTACACATAATAAAATCTCAATTTAAGTTATTCAACAAATTTTAGTTGAACGTTTCTATTTTTATGTATTTAATTCATTTTAAGTATTAACAATTCGCCATAAATTTCCAATTCATATAATTATCTTTAATTAAATTTCAAAAACTAATCAACTTTATTTACAACAAAATAAATTTAATTTTAACCTAGTAAATAAAATTTTATTTTATTTATTAATTACATCAATCAATCTCACTAAATATATAAATATAAAATTCTGACATTCACTGTTAATCAATGTAAACAAATCACAAGTTTATTTGCAATCTATATCAGTCACTACCTGTCAAAATAAGTTGGATTAAATTACCTAAGCAATATACCTGAATTTCTACCATACCATTTTTACAATTAGATCATTAAAGTATCAGCATAAGTTTAATACCAAATATTAATAAATTATTCTTATCCAAACTAGGACTCATATTAGTTATAAGGGTAATTTACATATACCATAAATTCACTTCAAAGATTTTTCAACAAATTAAATTAAGCTATTAAATTTAAAATAATTAATTCATTTTATGCCTTAATTAACTTGCTATCAATTCCCAAATACATTTCTAAACAATTTAAACCACTTCTTCCAAATAAACATTTAATCTCAATTTGATTACAAAACATGTTAATTTTACATAAATCAAAATAAAGTAAAATTCAACCAACTTTGCAAATTGATTTTATTTGTATTTAATTCCAACAATTTTTTTCAATTCAATTGAATTTCAACTATAAATTCTTTAACTCAATTCCATTCATATTCTTTAATATTTCAAATTTCAATATTAATTACTACAAACAACCATCATTGCAACTTTTTATTGTTATAATAAGTTGAAATTCATTACCTGATTCTCCTTAATTAAGTTCACACATCAAAACTTATATAATTAAATCATTAAATTTTAGTTAAAAAAAAATTCAAAAATCATATTAAATTTAATAATCTAAATTGTCGAAAAATAGGGGTTGTTACAACACTCTCCTTCACTTAAAACTTTTCGTCCTAGAAAAGGCGCAGTAAGAAAGTAGTAAATTTGCATATTTAATCATATAATTTCTTATTTAACTTAGAAACAATTACTTATACAAAAGTTTAATATGGAATTGAATACTCAAATGGTCACAAAATTTCTAGGTCTTAAATTCACGAAAAATTTCGGTAGAGTCTCCTTTATACAGTTAGGTCTGGAAAAAAGTAATATATATAATATCACAAATATACATCTCATCTCAGTGACAAGGCATCCCAAAAATGGGGAAATAATATGTAATGACAAAATACGATATATAATTTGATGTACGTACCTTTAATTTGCGTTATTAGCGACTTAACTTATTTTTAAGCAAGCAAAAGCAATTTTTATGCGCTAGTAGCTCCCAAGCAAGCAAATTGCCTCCGGTACCTACTATAACACTCAACAACCAAATAAAACATATATATAAGAAATAAATCCATATATCTACAGTAAAAATATATGAAATGGAAATTATAGTCAAAATGACAAATAAAAACATCCAACGATCAAAATCATACAAATAAGCAAAATAACAAATTTTCAATGTCAATATATTATTTAGAAGATCCATTTGGTTCATTCCAATTGTATAAATTCTATATTTTTCAAATCTCAATATTATATTTTAAATTTTCTTATTATAGGCATAATCTATTTCCTATACGTTTATAATTCAGTTATTCCAAATTTCAACATATTTTAATATTAGCTAAATGTATTGTGACGGCCCGCCCCAGACCAGTCAACATTTCCCTGAAATGCGTTATGCCAATGCCCGACTAGCACGGGACGATCGTCAAAACAAAGGATTTTGAACAATGAATCACCAAAGAAACTGTAGTAAATATCACAGTGCATGGAATAAAATATAACAACAACATAACTTAACATAAACAGGCGAGACAGTGCATAAGATGGAAACTAAATCATCATAGCAGCGGAATCTAAAATACAGCTTATGATCTAAACCATCATTACTACAACTTCAGAATACTGTCTCTAAAGAAAAATGTAAAAGGTACGGTACTAATGCCCAAAGTAGTGACCAGCAACAACACAGGGAGAATATATGTAAATAGTACATGGAAGCCTCCTGCTCATCTCCGGACAACTACTCGTGCATAACCGCTTAACTTATCTCTAGTCTGCTCGTTTAGGAGCACCCAGAGTAATAAGAAGAGACATAAAACTCTGGATCAGACAAAAGTCTGTTATGAGCGATAGCAGCAAAATAAAACAATAACAGGTATAAATAATCATACCTGAACCTGGACCTGCAACCAAAGAGTTAGTACAACAGGATGTACAATACTCTAAGTTGACGCTAGCATATGGTGTGAAAATGGGAGTGTGCGTGTCATGGTGATAGCAAACATCAAACATAGCAATCATCCCCACATCTCTCACTCAGTGCGTAAAGCATACGATATCCACCAGTTTTGTCACCAGAACTATTTGGGGCCATGAAGGAGCCCAGCTTCATCCAAACCTTACTATGAGCACTTTGCCCTTGGGGGTCCTAATGGAGTTCGACTCCATACAACTTTGACCCCACCGCACTGGTCCATAGTCAATGCCCCTCCCATCAATAGTGAATCAGAGTTATAGATATCGATAACCACTTTGCACGCGTCCCGCAACAAAGTCCAACCTTTAAAGTTCACTCGTTGGTTCCCATCTAGATCCTGAGTAATAACTTTCCACTTGGACTTCCTTTGCATCTAGGCTTTTGGTTGAATTGGAGTTGGTCTTCAGAAGAATTGTCGCGTAGAAATAGAAGCACACATCCGGTTCGGTTCGGTTATATAGTGCTCAAGCTCCTTGTTCGGCTCGACCTCCTTCCCTCGCTTCGGTTCGGTGCTCTAGTCTTGGTTCGGTCCTTCTATCTGGGTTCAGTTCGGTCCTTCTGTCTGGGTTCGGTTCGGTCCTCTTTTCCTCCTGCTGATCCGATCAGATCCCATGCCAAGCTTTGGTTCAATCCCAACTCCAACTCAATGCAATTAGATTTCCTTTTTTCCATGCTTCCTTATGCTCAAGCTCCAGGTCGGTTCGGCTATGCCTGTTCAGTTCAGCCCCATCCGATCCGATCCGGAACACTGCAGATTTTCCAGCAACCTTGTATCGTCCATTCTCGCCATACGGCGAAGTATTCAACCATTCTAACTTTACTAAACAATCATAAAGCATTCCGAGCAGTAGTAATAACATGTGTAATCAACCAACAAGGTCAAAATATCAAGCATATAGGTTATTTAGATTAGACATACCAGAAATCCATGAGTTTCCCCTTAGTCCCCTTAACCATGTTTTAACTATAGGATTAGCAAACTTAATCCAAATTAACCCAAATTTTTATCAGTAACATAAAATAATATTCTAGAATTTCTACATATTTTTATGATGCATAATTTCGTTAATTATCACTAATCACCCCTAATTAGCCGTAATTAGTGTAAAAACATGCAAATCACTCAACTTAGCCACAAAAGAAATCTTAGATCTGAAGCTTTACTGTTATGACATGGATTCCTATGCACAGCAGCAGCCCTATCTCTGGTTTGATGCTAATCCACCTTGATTTGACGTAGTTTTGCTTAATTAGTGATTAAAAGGTGATTTGGGAGTGATTTAGAAGATGGAGGCCATTTCTAGGGTTTAAGAGAGGTTAGTGGCGGCTAGAAAACTGAATTGAAATGTTTTCCCAAACCCTTTCAGCCCTCCCATAATCCTAATCTCAAAATGGGTTATGGGCCTAGCTGCTAATTACCCTATTAAGCCCGCTTATGTAGTTTTTCACCTTCCAAACATTATTTCAGCCATATCTCTCAAACGGTAAGTCCATTTGATTAATGTGACCACTCTACGGAAAGGTAATTTAACGATCTGTATTTTTTAATGGATAATAAATAATTTATTTAATTATTTAAGTAGTGAAGTAGATTAAATGGTTGTTTAATTAAATAATATTGAATATGTAATTAATTTAAATAATATAATAATATATTTAGTTCCGAAATAATTAGAATTAAGTTGAATTCACAATATTTTGTGAACTGGATTATTTATAAGATATAATTAAGTTTAGAATTGAATTATATTAACGAATTTATTTATAAATGTCAGTTAAACGTATAATTTATATTATAATTATAATGTAGCTCGAAATGGCGCGGTAGTTCGTAAAATGGCGATTCGAACTTTAAACGAATATACATAATCCATTTTAAATCGGATTTCTGTGAAATAAGAAACGTTCAGAGCTGGTGAAGTATATTTTTCTAATGGAAGAGAAAAATCGATATTTCGTCATGTAGATTTTGAGATATGATCAAATCAAATTTTTGAAAAGTCGCTATGGAATTCCTTTATAATTTTTAACGATTTATTTATATTATAAACGGATTTTTAATATAAGTTGAATACTGATTTAATCTGGATTTGAAATGTCGAGTTATAAATTCAGATAGGAATATTTTGGAGCTATAATATATTCTATGTGAATATATACGATAATATTAATCTATTAATATTATATTTAAATATTTTTAAATATATTAATATTTGAATGGGTTATTTAGAGCTTTAAAAATAGCCATTTTTACAAACGACCTCCGTTTTCAATGAAACTAATTTTGTTGGATCCGGAATATTAAATTATTGTTAGATTTCGATTTCCATAATTTTTGGAGTCAGTATGTGACAGCATAGAATTTTAATGTAAAAAACAATTGATGATTTGAATTTAAAAATACGGTGTGTGAGCAAACGGACTCGGAATTCGACGAAATAAGTTTCGTTGGATCCGTAATGTCGAACCATAGCTATATGTCCGTTTTCACCAAATTTGGATATTATATGTGATAATAGGGAATTTTAATGATAATTATAAACAACGGTTGATTAAAAATCAATATTAAATCGAATATTAAAATATTTAAAATATACTATAAATACCCCATTATATCTCTAACCTTAAATTATTCATTTCAGCAGTCAATGTTTTTCCTCTGTTATTATTCTTTTGAAAACGCAAGAAACATTGTTTCCAAAAATCCAAACAATTAAAATAAAAAGCTATAAATTAAGATATAAACATATTTGGATTCGAGTGGAGTTCCTCTTCAAGGTTACATAAGTTTTAGAGTGTTCTAAGGTCTTCCGTTTTGCTGCAAAAAGGAAGTCGTGACCTAGGGTTACCGGTTTTGGTAATTCGAGTATCAATGCGAATTTTGGGTGTGGTATTGAAGTTCGGCATGTTCTTTAGCACTAGCGCAAGAATTTTGGGGAGGAGCCATGGTTAAAGTGATTGGAGGATCACTGTACAGAGCGGGAAACTACTCGAGGTCGAAATTGGTATGGTAGGTGCGAGGGGAGTTTTGATTGGTGGGTTAGAAGGAGAAGACAATGAGATGAATTTTGGTAGAGTTCTTTTTGAACTCGACAGTTTGTAGTGGGAGTACGAGTGGTTCAAAGTTGGGGAAATGGCATGCTACAAGGAGTGTAAATCATACGAGAGGAGGGAGAAGAGTTCACGTGCGAGTTAAGAATAGGTGGTTTGAGTTCAACCTTGTGAGTTGGGAAGAAAGAGGATGTAAGGAGGGAAAGTTTGGTTGTATTTGTTTTGACTTCGGTGAAGTGATGATGGTGAACGGTGGATTAAAGGGTGCGGACTTGGTTTACAGGAGCGACATCCTGTTGATGCTTCGGGGAAGAAAGCAAGTGAGAGGGGCAGGTTTGATTTGTTTTAGTGGGCCGTTGTTTGAAAAGGTAAAGGCCCAATGAATTAAAACAAAATATATATTGGTTTAATTTAAATCTAAATAATGTATTAACTTGTATTTATAATATCTTGGCCATACGGTGCCAGATTAACGAACGATTAGAACCGTTGGAATCGTATGGAAGAAGGCTTCACAATGGAACTGACTCGAAGTGAATTGGAGCTCGTTACAATTTATAGCAAAATAAATTGTCTGTCTGAATCAACCGACAAATATCATTATTTGACAATGATCGTCCAATGTGAGTAAATCTCACTAACTTTGTACAGTTTATATTTTTATAAATATAGTCTAGTGTTGATAAATGATGATTGATTACTGTGTGTTGATTGTTTGGTTGAATTGCTGATTTATTGGTTGAAATTATAGATAACGATATATATATGTAACGATACGGATTTTGCCCGACCTTAATCGATCGCAAAATCGACCAAGACCGTTCAAAACTCGCATACGTTAACTTTGGGAATACAAAACATCAGAACAAAAACACAGACTTTTATAACATCAATAATAAATGTTACATCAGAGTACATAATATATCAGAGTACATCGATAAATAATACAGCGGAAGATACATTTAAAATAAATTAAATACATTGCAGCGGAATTAATCTCAGCGGAAGGCCATCAATATTATGGACCGGGCCTCAGACTTCAATCCAGGATCCTTCTAGAAGAATAGATATCTGCAAAAAAGCTACTCGACTGCCCGTGTGGCAAAGAGGGCACCCGAGTTTGCAAAGTTAAACAAACTACGAGTCAGTCATGGGACTGGTGTGAGAATTCTAAACTAATATAACTAATAAGGAAAATCCAAGGACCACGCCACTTTTGCGGAACGGGTTTTCTCCTATGGATTGCCAGTGCATAAACCAAAGTAAATCGAGAAATAACGCAATGTCTTTTGGAAAAATGAAACCATTATAAGACCCAGGTCCCATCACACAATGCAACGCACACCAGAGGATAGGGTTTTACCTTATAATAGTCAAAAGATGCTTGATACTTGAAAACGATATTATTATTATTAGGGTGTATATATATAGGTATATATATAATATACATTTAAATCATAATGTATCAATCATAGACGGCATAGTACCCCATCCTACTATGTCGCCATACTAGTTCTACAATCAAAACCGCAAGGGCGTATTGGAATTTGGATTCCATCATGAGTCGAGGCTAGGGGCAAGCTCCTCTCCGATTCGAGACACTCTAGCAAATGCCTCAGGATCCACCGCAGTGAACCCTTGGATCTTCAGGGCCGGTCCCCGCCTATGGGCAGTGGATTAGTTATGCCTGAACACACGCTTCTCGGTCCCTTTGGACCTATAGTATGACCACCAACGGCCTATAAAAATAACGAGGCGCCTCAAAATCCATCATCCACATAAGTAAAATATCAGGGCTGGTAGGTCACTGACACCACTCTAGCTAGAAAGAAACATGTGCACTCCCTGTAGTCCGTATCCCGTTTTTTGACTCATACCGGGGTGTGAGGCTCGTGAAGTCACGCTATACACAAAGCTACGCCTAAACAGGCCGTGCTTTGATCACCAACCACAAGGCCTGCTTTTCAACAAAAGCCTTGATCAATGCATCTTAGCATGCCACATTGTCAGTCCATACTATACCATTAATTTCTACCAATATATAACCTCTAAGCTCGTACGTCTCAGAGAAGGGTGTTAACCACCAAACAGATATATATTAAGAGAGATCAACGAATGCAGTATAAAGGACTACAACGTCAGACATACATTCCATTTATAAACTTATGCTCTGGGTCTGAGCGAAAGTCAAATCCGTACAAATCAACACTTCGTCCGAACGGCCACCACTGAAGCCCTTTCAAGGTAGCTACTCCTCTCATGGGTCTCAGTAGCAACACATCCATTCGACGTGAAGATCGCCGGTCTTCAATCACCGTCTTTAAATCTTCGACTTAGAACGTCGTATAATCATTTGAAATGAGATTGAACTCGGTCTTTTCAAATGATTCTCGCATATATATATAATTTAAAATCACTTCATATCGTTATTAATATTTAATAACGACCTATCGCTACTTTTATTTATATAAAAATAGCCTAAATTAATTTAACGACGCTTCGGGTCAATGGGCGACCCTGACGCTGTTTTCAACCAAATTTGATTTACACATAACTTGAAATCTAACCGTTGGATTTTAATGAAATTTATGTCGTGGGAAAGAAAGCGGTCCAAACGGCTCCAGTTTTGGGAAAATGCGACGGTCGGATCTCTCGGTGTAACCGTTTAAAGTTATGATTGCCGATACGCAAACTGTCGCGCGCGTTCCGTTTAATTTATAATTTCTATTTATATATATATATAAATCGTTTGGCGGTTTCAACTATTATCGTCTATTCTTTTATCGCACCTAAAATGACGATAAAAATATCACTTTTAATATCTCTGTTTTATTTACACTAAATGTAAATAAAATTATAGTTTATCTATCTTTCAATTTATTTACACTAAATGTAAATAAATTGTAATCTTTTTCTTTTCCTATTTATTTACCTAAATGTAAATAAATATATTCTTATCTTTTTCTTATTTATTTACCTAAATGTAAATAAATGGTTTTATCTTATTTATTTACCCTAATGTAAATAAATGTTTACCTTTACTTTTTCTGTATTTATTTACACTAATTGTAAATAAATGCATCTTTTACTTTTATCTTATTTATTTACATATGAAAATATAGATAAATATTATTCACATAATTATTCTATTAATCCTTTTTATATACATAAGGAAATGGAAATAATTCTTATCAACATATTTATTCTTTTAATTCCATTTTACATAGAAATGTAATTTTATTTACAATATAAAACCATATTCTTTAATTACATAAAAATGTGACTTTTAATTAATCTTTTCATTTATCCAATGTAAATAAATGTCTTTTTTCTTCTTTTTCCTATGTTTTATTTTATTTACTCTAAATATTTGTAGTAATTTACATATATAAAATGTAAATTTATATATGCTTTAACCTCTCACATTGGATCGATATTGTTGTGATTACTGGACACCCGGGCGGGTCCGGGCAGGTTTACATCACAACTCAATCCAACCTCGGGTTAAGCATCCTTGTTCTTATTTATTTATTCATACTGAACATATTTAAATAAATATTCGTTGTCTAATCCTTGTTTATTCACAC
Organism: Allium sativum; assembly: GCA_030737875.1. Classification (NCBI taxonomy): domain Eukaryota; kingdom Viridiplantae; phylum Streptophyta; class Magnoliopsida; order Asparagales; family Amaryllidaceae; genus Allium; species Allium sativum. Next base: position 35,297 of record JASFAX010001778.1, on the reverse strand, counting down.
TAATTGTAAATAAATGTTTTTCTTTTTATATTCCTTTTACATTGAGAATGTAAGTCTTCTGTCTATATTCCTTTTAACAAAAATGTCTATTTTTGGTCTCTTTAACTTCAACAAAAATGACATTGTAATGTGTCAATTCTAATTTTGACAAAAGTGGTATTTTAATTCATTTTGTTGACAAAATGCTATTTGTGTTTTTAGCACAAATTTACTTAACAAAAGTGCTATTTAGTTTTTATCTAACATAAAAATGTCTTTTTAGTCAACAAAACATGAAGTAGCATGTTTTGATTTTCATGACAAAATGGTCTGTTTAGTTAACATAACATGTTTCTAACCAATTTCACCCTTTTTACTCTAATATAAATTTTCTAACAAAAGTGACAATTTATTTCTAATGTTACTTTTCTAACAAAAGTGACATTTTATTTCTAATGTAACTTTTCTAACAAAAGTGACAATTTATTTCTAATGTAACTTTTCTAACAAAAGTGACAATTTATTTCTAATGTAACTTTTTTAATCCTATTTTGTTTGCATCTAGAATTTGCAAACAAATGCACCTATTCCTTTTAATGTTTATTTGCAACGGAGGAAGCAAATAAAAGAACATTTTTATTCAATGTATATTCGCATTGGAGAATGCAAATAAAAAGTAAAACTTTTATTCCTGTGTTATATTTGCATTGGTGAATGCAAATAAAGGAACCACATTTAATTTCAATGCATATTTACATTGGTAAGTGTAAATAAAAGAATCAATTTTAATTCCACTGTACATATGCATTAGCAAATGCAAATAAGAGGACAAACTTTAATTTTAATGTATACTTGCATTGAGAATGCAAACAAAAGAATAGTTTTTATTTCAAAGTATATTTGCTTTTGGGGATGCACATAAAAGAACAGTTTTATTTTTTAAAGTATATTTGCATCGAGTAATGCAAATAAAGAATAAACTTCAATTACAATGTATATTTACATTTGTGAATGTAAAAAAAGGAATAAACTTTAATTTCAAGGTATATTTACAATTGTGGATGTAAATAAAAGAATATACTTTAATTTCAACATATATTTGTATTAGTGAATACAAATAAAAGAGTAATTTTTTTTTCAATATATATATTTGTGTTAAAGCACAAATAAAAAAGAAAGACTTTATTTTCTATGTAATATTTTATTTAATCATTCTAATTTGACAAAAATTAAATGTTTTTATTTCAACTATACTAATTGACAAGAATAAAGGTTTTTATTTAACTACACTATAAAAACAAAATTGAATATTTTTTTTTTAACCATTCTATATTGACAAAAGGAGTATTTTTTTGTTTTCAACCTTTTTAATCTACAAGAATGTTTATTTTTGTTTCAACTAACCAATTTGACAAAAATGTTTGTTTTTGTTTTAACTAACAAATTTGACAAAAATGTTTTTATTTAATATTGCCCCCAAATATAATATTGATAACAGTGTGTTTTAATCTTATCTTTTCATTAACAATTAAAATGTTAATAAAATTTTGTCTATATCCTGTCCTTTTTATTAACAATTAAAATGTTGATAAAATTTTGGCTATATATATTATCGATCAATATATTGACAAAAATGATTTATTTTAACCACAAATAAAGATATAACTTTATCATGTCAGATCCATACAATACAGTACAACACAAACAGGTCAAGCACCCAAAATTTCATCACATCACAGCACATATTAAATAACATACAGACAGATATTTAACTGAATAAATAATTTGATAAATTATTTAAATTGAAAAAAAAAAATCAGGGATTCTCACCTTGGTTGGTTTTCAGAAGTCGTTCGCGTTCAAAATTTGACGGAAAATTCAACTATCTCAGTTTCAACTGCGGTTGGTACCATCGCGAAGATCTTTCTGATACGATCCCAACGCAACTGAAATGATTCGATTTCGTCGCTGTATGAAGAAGTTACGCGCATTTAAAGATTGGATAATCAAATTATAAAAATAAAAATCAAACTATTCCCACCAATACTTGGATGCCACGTCACCCTTCCTTGCGCCCCTCTTCTTCTTCACTACTGTTGAAACCCGTATACCATAAATGGGTATCGATCCCTAGGGCTCCTCCTTGCACGCGCCAAACCCCACCGGACTTCGATCAGAGGGCCCCACATCGTTGCCCGTCAGCTCGCCTACCCACGCCCCTCTCGCCTTCCAACTCGCAGACCCCTAGGGCCCACAATCCACGTCCAAACGCCGCCACTTTGTGGTGAGATTCCGACCACCATGCGCCCCCAGGAACGATCATCGCCATATAGATTTGTCGAGCTTGAAGAGCTCTTGAATTTCCCTTTTGAAGTTCAGAGAATTATTGCACCGATTTGGAGAAAGAAGGGAGGAAGGGATCGAAGTTTTCAGCCATTCATTAGATAGAACGGCGGCTGGAAGAAATCAGATTAGGGTTACGTATTTGAGCGTATTTATAGGCGTATTTCTAGTGTATTTTAACGAATTTAATCCTTTTAAATTCGTATATCGTCTGGAACTCCAAAATAAATTCAACGAAAAATGTTTCTAGGCAAATACCCCTGTTCCGGACGCAATGGAACAGGCCTCGTAACCCAATTCGGTTGTTACGACATGTTTTTCTTTAATTTAATATTTAAAACCCTTAATTATTTAATTCTGACGTACAATTAAATTTACCGGGCCCACATACTGCCTCTAAAAATTACAGAAAAATTATATTTGGCTATGTTTTGACGATACGGTTCTAACGAGACTAATTTCGTCGAATTCTGAGACTGTTTGAAAAATGGCTATTTTGAAGTCGATTAAATTTGACCAAAACTGACAAAACACAGTTTCTTTTGCCACGCTCACATATTAACTCGGAAAATTCTAAGAATTGAAACCTAGCAATAATTTGACATTCCGGTTCCAACAAAAGTCGTTTCGTCGAAAACATAGGTCGTTTGAAAATTGACTATTTTCAGTGGCTTTAATATTATTTAAAATTGAAAATTTTAAATTCTGGCACATTTTCCAACAAAATTCTTTAAAATAAAAATTTTAAATTGGCCCTGATTTTCCGGGTTATTACAATATATATATCGTTAATCAAATATTGATTCTGTTTATCAGAATATTTCATATTGAAATGAAATCGATGTTATTTATATTGTTTAACATCTGTGGATGCAGGGAAACATGTTGGAGGGATCCAACTGGATTCCTTAATATTTATAATACTGTTTGTTTTCATATATTGTGATATATGATGTGATATAAAACTTGTGATTGATTATGATGACACTGGTCTGTTTAATTGGTATTTTAAATACCATAAGAAATACCGGAATGTAAAAAGGGAATTTTCAAAGTGTATTTTGAAAATGGAATATTTATTTGGAAAATTAATTGAATTATAAAAGGAAAACAAATATAATTATAAAAGGAATATTTATTTGGAAAATAAATAGAATTATAAAAGGAATATTTATTTGAAAAATAAATAAAATTATAAAAGGAATATTTATTTGGAAAGAAAATAGAATTATAAAAGGAAATATTTGGAAAATGAATATAATTTTATAAAAAAAGAATTCTACATTAGGAAGGTTTAGACCCGTGCTTCGCACATGGGTATAACATGATATTGATTTAAAGTAAATATTTAATAGAAATCTGTTTTAACAGATAAACTGAGGAGAATAATTTATAAACGATGTTTATAAATTAAGGAAATATTTATCATTTGATAAATTAAATATATAAAATTTGAATTTATATAGAGAAGTAAAATCGGTTTTAACACTGATAATTGAAATGGAATGTGAACGTAGTAGTTATAAAGGAAATTTGCAATGAGATTATAAATGTTGGAAATGAAATAAGATTTGTATGAAAAATTCTGTAAATAAAAATATAAATAGAATTTGGGTTTGAGATGTTGTTTTTAAATACGAAATCAAACTGTTTTGATTATATAAAGAAATATTATTCACATTCTATGTGAAAAATTAGAAAAGTAAATATTTTTCAAATAAAATGTTATAAAGGAATTTGGGGTTTTGAATTAGGAATTTAAATGGAATTACTGAAATTAGAAACTGACTGGAAATTAGTTGAGTTGAATGGCTTTCTAGGTTCGATCTGATGTTGGTTTCGGCCTTCGAGGTTTATACTTGGGAAGTTGTTCTCTTACTAGTTTACAGTTAGAGACTGATAGAGTTGGGAAGATATTGATGCATGAATCATAAATGGAAACGTTTTTTTCCAAAGTTAATAACTTATATTTTCTAATTTTAGAAAATAAGGAATTTATGAATATATGGAAATGATAAATAGGAAATTGGGAAATGAAATGATGATTGATCGGTAAGGTTTCCATTTGGGAATACGACCGTTGTTTGTACACATATTTTCCTTTGATAGTTAAATCACCGACTATCAAAGATTTTGACCATTTCCGTTGTAAATACGGAGAGAACGGGATCAGATATATTATCTGAAAACCACTCCGTATGGATTTAGCATTGCGAATCAAATATGATGAAGATAATTGAAGACGGAGTTATGCAAGGGCTATTCAGTAAATCATAGGTAGAAATTGCCTAAGATGGATTTACAGAAAAGTGCCTTCGGATTGTGCAGTCATAGGACAACCAGTATGGAAGAATGTCTGACAGAGTATATTTAATATATCACATAAGTTGATCTCTTCAAACATATTTACATTTGGTGGCAGAGGAATTCGTTTCTCTTAGCCGTATACCCGTGGTATTTTTGGGGAAATCAATTTGTGATTTGACGGGTATGACGATGTGACATTCAAAGTAAATAAAGGTGTGATCTATACGTTATGGCCTCTAGCCTCACAACCAGGAAATGGTATAAAATCGAGTAGGTCACATGGCTAAGTGGTTAGCTGCTAATTAGGGTGTATTGTCACCTCATCTAGGGAAATTTCATTTACTTCTTTAACCTATTTCGATGTTGTCCCTTTCGGGAAATGGTTGCTGATCCCAACCGTTGGTGATAATACATTCGGTACACTCAAGCGAAAAAAGTGATCAGTCATGTTTAGCTTTGGGTTACAAGATGTTCTTGTTGAACCCGATGTATTCCTCTTTAGAGGTACACTGTTAGAAGGTGGTCCCATACCTTTCTAGTTGGAATTCATTACCCAATAAGCGCTCGCGGTTTGTAATAACCCGGAAAATCTGGGCCAGTTTAAAATTTTTATTTTGGCGATTTTAGCGAATTTTGAACATTTAAAATAGATTATTTTAAATAAAAACGACGAGAAATTTATTTTTAATACATTTAGAACGTTTATATTTATACGCGTCGTCGTTAGAATATAAATATTTATATATAATTATAAATAGAATTGAAAATGGCGCGGTAGTTCGATAATTCGATTTCAAACTTCAACTGAATGTACCGGGTGCAAAGCAATCCGGATTTTAGTGAAACCAAAAACATTGGGATCTAATTGATAATATCTTTCCAACGAATCTGAAAAATTGAAATTTCATAGCGGGAATCAAAAGATATGTCCAGTTGAAAATTCTGAATAGTCGCTATGGAATTCAGGCCCTTAAAAATGGAAATTTTGCAAACGACCTCGAATTTCGACGAAACCACTTTTGTTGGATCCGCAGTGTCAGATTATTGCTAGGTTTCAAATTTCATAATTTTTCGAATTAATATGTGAGCGTGGCAAAGGAAAACGCGTTTGACCAGTTTTAGTTGATTTTAATCGACTGGAAATTGGCCATTTTTCAAACGGTCTCAGAATTCGACGAAACTAGTTTTGTTAGGACCGCATCGTCAATACGAAGCTAGAAAATATTTTTTGGGAATTTTTCTAGTTAGTATGTGGCCCCGGTAAATTGAAATGCGCGTTCAAATTCAATATATAGAGTTATATGTTGATTTTGACGAAAACTGATCGAAACAGTCGAATCAGCTTGCGATACATATCCCATTTTGTTCGGAATGGGGGTGAAACGCTATGGACGACAGGCGGTGGGCCTCGTTTAGAGGTCATATGTGAAAGTCAACTTTTTGAAATAAAATAAAATAAAATATAAAAATAACTTCCCTCTCCCTTTAACTCCTGCCCTCCCTTCGAAATTAAATCAGAAGAAAAAAAATATCATTTTATTTAAAGAATGAATTGAACAGAAATTCATGTGTTGAAATAAAATGTTTTTATCGTTAAAAAATATAATTTTTAACGTGAAGTGAATAAAATAAAATATTCATTTACAAACCGGACGGTTTGTTTATGTACACCTATTTGAAGGACATTGATTGGGACGATAAATTTTACACATCGCCCAACTACACAAATAAAATCTGTGTTTGTTGATTTGAAACCCCACACGGGTGTTGGGATGAAATTTGAAGTTCACTCATCTTGATTGATTAAATATGTCGATCGATTGATTGACAGACTGTTATAAGCGTTAGATATCTATATTCGATGCTTATACAGTGTGGTGCACTTTGGTTGATGGTTGATTATTTTTGAATGCTATCATATACGTGTGATGTATGAAAATCCATATAATTAATATTATATGGTGATTGATTGGGCCTCATTCCAATTTAGAAAATAAAGAATAATATAAAATAAAGGTTCATGTGTTGACTGTACTCATCCGTTGAGATTAGTCATGTGTTGAACGAATATTTTAAAAATAAAATTTACATCTTTATCAATATAAAATAAAGGTTCATGTGTTGACTGTACTCATCCATTGAGATTAGTCATGTGTTGAACGAAATATTTTAACAAAAATAGTCACACGTGGACGGTACTCATTCGTTGAGATTAGTCGTGTGTTGACAAAAAGAAATATTTGAATTGAATATATAACGATTTCGAAATGAATTGAATATATAACGATTTCGAAATGAATTGAATATATAATGATTTCGATTTGAATTGAATATAAAACGATTTCGAGTTGAATGGAATAGAAAACCAATTTGATTTCAATTGAATATATAATGAATTTGATTCAAATAGAAAACGAAACGAATTTGATTTGAATAGAAAATGAATTTGAATCGAATAGAAAACCAATTTGAATTGAATTGAATTGAAAACGAATTCAAATTGAATTGAAAGCGGATTGAAATGAATTCAAATTTAATTGAAATTTGAATTGAATAGAAATGAATTCAAATTTAATTGAAATTTGAATTGAATAGAAATGAATTTTAAAACGAATTTATAAAGAAGAATTCAATTTTGATTTGAATTGAAATGGAAGTTGAAATTGCTTTTGAAACGAATTTAAAACTATTTATATAATTCGTTTTAAATAGAAATCGACGAGATATATATTATATATATTATATATATAATATAATGGCCTGAATAGAACGCGCCGCGGCAGTTCGTGAATTTCGACCATTTATTTCAAGTGGACATTACGGGAGATCCGACCGTCGGATTCTCCTAAAACTGGAACCGTTGGGTTCGTATCGAAAAGAGCTTTCTAACGAATATTTGAAATTTGAAATCTAATGGTTGGATTTGGAGATACGTCCAAATCAAATTCGAAAAAGGTCGCTATAAGTGCAGTTCGATGGCCATTGGTGGAAATCGACTGTACGGGCCTTGATAAAATTATTAAAAATAGTAATAATTTGTGTAAAATCATAAGAAATGATTTGGGAAAAATTGGGGTGAAAAACTCCATATTTGAAAAGATAAAAATAGATTTTTATCGAAATGAACTAGTTTTGAACTAAATTTAAAACCCAATTATTTTTAAATAAATAAATTAGATTTAAAAAGGGGTTTAAAATAATCGGAATTTCTAATATATTTGATTGAATTTGAAATGGGTTTATCGTGAACAGTGTTTTAAATAACACTAGTTCTTTAACCCGATAACAAATAGAATGTGATTTGGGTTTGTCGTGAACCGTGTTTTAAATAACACCCAGTTCTTTAACCCAGTAAAAGGAGTTCTAACGAATATCTATAATCTAAATTATCAAATTTAGAAATGAGCGGGAATGGAGTATTACCAGTTTTGCTCCAAAGCGATAGTTAAATCTTTAATTAGATTTGAACGTGAAATGGTAATTAATTTTACCGATAACACCACGGTGTTAGATATGGAGTATTACCAGTTTTGCTTCATGGGATGAATAGGTTGGGATTGGGAAATAATATAAATAATTACTTCGTTACGGTTCGCTAATCTCGACTAGTTCGAAAAACCATAATTTGGTTTTAAATGACATCCAAAGGAAGATTACAAGATAAATTTTAAAGAATTTATCTTGGATAAAATTAATGGGAATGTTTCCCTAAGAATGTGGAATTTAGAAACTAGCTGTAGGTTGGCTAAGAAGAATGGTTTCCTGGGTATTGATCTGATGTTGGTTTCGGCCTTCGGGGTTAATGTTTGGGAAATTGTTCTCTTGCAAATTTGCGGTTAGCGACTAATGAATTGGATTGAGGCGTATGTTGTGTTTGTGTAACATTTGTTTTTAATATACGCGGGTTGTTCGAAAAGTCCGGGTTTACACCCATTCTGAATAACCGATTCGACGATATGTCGAAGATGAAGACAGTGGTTGAAGACCGGAAGTCTTCACATCGTTTGGATTATTACTGACGATCCTGATTGGGTTGTACACCCAAGAGGATGGAAATAGTTGGTGGTCGTCCAGACGTACTTGGAGATCGATGGATATGCGAGGAAAGTGCCTCCGGTTTCGTTCAGACCCAGAACGGACTTGTAAATGGATTGTGTGTCTGACATTGGATTTTATTCTGTGTTGATTGATTTCTGTTAAATATATATCCGTTTGGCGGCGGAGAATTTATTCTCTTGCTTAACGCCCTTCTCTGAGACGTACGAGCTTAGAGGTTATATATCGATAGATATCAATCGCACGGCATGGATTGCCTGTGTGGCATGCTGAGTTGCATGGATCAGGGCTTCTGTTGAAAAGAAAAGTCTTGTGGTTGGTGATCAAAGCACGCCTACGTGGTAGCTTTGTGTATAACGTGAATTCGCGAGCCTCACACCTCGGTACGAGTTAAAAACGGGATAGTGACTGCAGGGAGAGCACGACGTTTCTTTCTAGCTTTGGTGGTGTCAGTGACTTACCAGCCCTGACATTTATATACCTTTCACCTTTGTGGTTGTTGGAATGCGAGGCGCCTCGATTATAGGTCTGTAAGGACCGGGAAACGTGTGTTCAGGCATAATTAATCCTCTAACGTAAGTGAGGACCGGCCCTGAAGATCCGGGGTTGCCCAGAGTGCGTAACCCAGAGGCATTTGCTAGAGTGTCTCGAACGCGGAGAGGAGCTTGCCCCTTGCCTCGACTCATGACGGAAATCCAATTTCCAATACGTGTATTTCGGCTTTATTTGTAGAGCCTAGTATGGCGACATAGTGGGATGGGGCACTCATGCTGTCTATGATTTATATTTATGATTGAAATTGTTTTGACACTATACACTTATTATAGTATCGAATGATTTGTTTTAAACGTATCAAGCATGTTTGGCTGTTATAAGGTAAAACCCTATCCTCTGGCTTGCGTTGCATTGTGTGATGGGACCTGGGTCTTATAATAGCTTCATTTTTCGAAAAAGCATTGCGTTGTTTATTCTATGCACTGGTGTTCTTGGGAGGAAACCCGTTCCGTGTTATACGGCGTGGTCCCTTGAATTACTCTCTTTTAAAGTAAAGCTTTAAATAACTGTTTTAGTTCTCACACCAGTCACATGACTGACCTGGAGTTTATTGTTTTAACCTAAACTCTGGGTGCCCCTATTTTCCACACGGGCAGCTTGTAGTTTTGGTTTTGCAGATTTATATTCACAGGATCCTGATTTACAGCTGAAACGATGCTCGGAAAGCTCTGTATCCGTGTATTACTTTCAGTTGTATTTTGTATTATTTTTCCGCTGCTATGTAATTTATTGTAATCTCTGATATTTATCGAATGTAATTTATTCATTTATACTCCGTATATTCTTGTATCTGATGGAATTGTTGTAATATACAATGATATGTTCTTCCGTTTGTGTTCTGATTTGTCCTGTTCTCAACGTTCAGGGGTTTCGAACGGTCTAGATCGGTTTAACGACTGATTTGGATCAAGCGAAATTTCCGGCCGTCACATTTGGTTTTTTGATTATATATTATGTATGTGGAACGTGAGATGAAAGCATTCTGCTAGATGATTATTATATTGTGGTTGATAGACACTATCATAATATCAAGGGAGTTTTGATATAAAAGATCATTGTTTCTTGTAAAAGGATTTTTGATGTTAAATCAAATGCTTTGGATTCTCATAAGGGAAAAACCCATTTCGTGTTATACAGCGTGGTCTTGTGGGATATCGTTTATTTTCTCAACCTGTTTTAAATTGTTTACTCACACCAGTCCCATGACTGACCCGGAGTTTTATTTTGTTTTGTTTTCCCTAAACTCTTGGGTGCCCAAATTTGTACGGGCAGTCAAGTAGTTGGGATTTTACAGATATACTAAGAGCTTCAAGCAGAAGGCTTCAGGATGTTATAGCAATTGTTTATTTCCGCTGTGTCGTAAGTGTTGTACTCTGATAAATGTTATTGTAGACATATACTGGTTTTATTTCAATGTTATGTTATATTTTATTCGTTCCGCTGTGAGATTCATGTTACTCTGATTCTGTTGTTGTGATCTTCTTCTTCTTCTATTCTAAATTTCTATCTTATCTATTCTCACCCTCTAACTTTTTCTATTAACTATCCGGTTTTTTCGATGCTTGGATAGTCGACATTGAGTTTATGTCGATAACCAAGGTCGTAAATGGATTGTGTGTCTGACATTGGATTTTATTCTGTGTTGATTGATTTCTGTTAAATATATATCCGTTTGGCGGCGGAGAATTTATTCTCTTGCTTAACGCCCTTCTCTGAGACGTACGAGCTTAGAGGTTATATATCGATAGATATCAATCGCACGGCATGGATTGCCTGTGTGGCATGCTGAGTTGCATGGATCAGGGCTTCTGTTGAAAAGAAAAGTCTTGTGGTTGGTGATCAAAGCACGCCTACGTGGTAGCTTTGTGTATAACGTGAATTCGCGAGCCTCACACCTCGGTACGAGTTAAAAACGGGATAGTGACTGCAGGGAGAGCACGACGTTTCTTTCTAGCTTTGGTGGTGTCAGTGACTTACCAGCCCTGACATTTATATACCTTTCACCTTTGTGGTTGTTGGAATGCGAGGCGCCTCGATTATAGGTCTGTAAGGACCGGGAAACGTGTGTTCAGGCATAATTAATCCTCTAACGTAAGTGAGGACCGGCCCTGAAGATCCGGGGTTGCCCAGAGTGCGTAACCCTGAGGCATTTGCTAGAGTGTCTCGAACGCGGAGAGGAGCTTGCCCCTTGCCTCGACTCATGACGGAAATCCAATTTCCAATACGTGTATTTCGGCTTTATTTGTAGAGCCTGGTATGGCGACATAGTGGGATGGGGCACTCATGCTGTCTATGATTTATATTTATGATTGAAATTGTTTTGACACTATACACTTATTATAGTATCGAATGATTTGTTTTAAACGTATCAAGCATGTTTGGCTGTTATAAGGTAAAACCCTATCCTCTGGCTTGCGTTGCATTGTGTGATGGGACCTGGGTCTTATAATAGCTTCATTTTTCGAAAAAGCATTGCGTTGTTTATTCTATGCACTGGTGTTCTTGGGAGGAAACCCGTTCCGTGTTATACGGCGTGGTCCCTTGAATTACTCTCTTTTAAAGTAAAGCTTTAAATAACTGTTTTAGTTCTCACACCAGTCACATGACTGACCTGGAGTTTATTGTTTTAACCTAAACTCTGGGTGCCCCTATTTTCCACACGGGCAGCTTGTAGTTTTGGTTTTGCAGATTTATATTCACAGGATCCTGATTTACAGCTGGAACGATGCTCAGAAAGCTCTGTATCCGTGTATTACTTTAAGTTGTATTTTGTATTATTTTTCCGCTGCTATGTAATTTATTGTAATCTCTGATATTTATCGAATGTAATTTATTCATTTATACTCCGTATATTCTTGTATCTGATGGAATTGTTGTAATATACAATGAAATGTTCTTCCGTTTGTGTTCTGATTTGTCCTGTTCTCAACGTTCAGGGGTTTCGAACGGTCTAGATCGGTTTAACGACTGATTCGGATCGAGCGAAATTTCCGGCCGTCACATTTGGTATCAGAGCATTGGTTTACAGAGCTCGAGAACAAGACACATTAGAACCATACGAAAGAATTCATCAGATATTGGATTAGTAATATCCAATTAGAATGACTCGTTAGAGATAGGATCAGTAGTATCCTAGAACGAGTGTGAAGAGTATATTTTTCGAATGGAAACAATTTTGTTTTGAAAATTTAAATCACTTTATACGTATTTGAATAATTTATTTATTTTGAATATGGACAATCCAATATATAAAGATTTTGCATATACGCGTCATGAACGTATATTCGAAGTTTTAATATATTGGATAGATATAGAATCACGTTCTAGTCGCCCGAAGATGGTACTGATGATTGTCATGACATCATCAGTATTTATGTTCGTGTTTCGAAGGTGTGATTGTCTATATATTTCCATTAGGCTGGTGTGAGAACCAAAACTTATATAGTTAGAACACATTGTTGTGAATTGGCATCAAAAATGAGATTTTTTGTATATGTATCAAAATTATGAATTTGAAATCTATTTCACTAATTGATTGATGTTTGTGTTGTTTGTTTATTTGTTTGATAAATTTTGAACCATTATGCCTAATTGTATCAAATATTGAACTGTATTGAAAATTGGTCGCATTTGCTTGCATATACAAGTACTTACATTGAACAGGTCATAGCAAGGAGGCTAGAGCAGAGAATAAAATTTGTTTGCCCGACAAATAGGTACATGTTTACTACATAATTTACTGTTTTGTTTGGGTGATGATGATTTTATGAGCCTATTGGCTAGCCGCTTGGCTTTTTCTTTTTGAGATTAGAAGGACCGGGGAAGCTATTTGAAATTCCCCGATGCTCCCGGTGCAGGGGAGGTTATGGCGAAATTTTTCGAAAATTTAGGGTGTTAGCCAAATTTTTGAAAATTTGAAAATTCTCAGAAACTGAAAAGTTGGAGAATGGAAGCCAGATCGAACGTAGAGTTGATTAATCAAACCACTTTCGACTTTGTTCCTTTTCGGGGACGAAAAGTTTTAAGTGAGGGAGATTGTAATAACCCGGAAAATCTGGGCCAGTTTAAAATTTTTATTTTGGCGATTTTAGCGAATTTTGAACATTTAAAATAGATCATTTTAAATAATAACGATGAGAAATTTATTTTGAATACATTTAGAACGTTTATATTTATACGCGTCGTCGTTAGAATATAAATATTTATATATAATTATAAATAGAATTGAAAATGGCGCGGTAGTTCGATAATTCGATTTCAAACTTCAACTGAATGTACCGGGTGCAAAACAATCCGGATTTTAGTGAAACCAAAAACATTGGGATCTAATTGATAATATCTTTCCAACGAATCTGAAAAATCGAAATTTTATAGCGGGAATCAAAAGATATGTCCAGTTGAAAATTCTGAATAGTCGCTATGGAGTTCAGGCCCTTAAAAATGGAAATTTTGCAAACGACCTCCAATTTCGACGAAACCACTTTTGTTGGATCCGCAGTGTCAGATTATTGCTAGGTTTCAAATTTCATAATTTTTCGAATTAATATGTGAGCGTGGCAAAGGAAAACGCGTTTGACCAGTTTCAGTTGATTTTAATCGACTGGAAATTGGCCATTTTTCAAACGGTCTCAGAATTCGATGAAACTAGTTTTGTTAGGACCGCATCGTCAATACGAAGCTAGAAAATATTTTTTGGGAATTTTTCTAGTTAGTATGTGGCCCCGGTAAATTGAAATGCGCGTTCAAATTCAATATATAGAGTTATATGTTGATTTTGACGAAAACTGATCGAAACAATCGAATCAGCTTGCGATACATATCCCATTGTGTTCGGAATGGGGGTGAAACGCTATGGACGACAGGCGGTGGGCCTCGTTTAGAGGTCATATGTGAAAGTCAACTTTTTGAAATAAAATAAAATAAAATATAAAAATAACTTCCCTCTCCATTTAACTCCTGCCCTCCCTTCGAAATTAAATCAGAAGAAAAAAAATATCATTTTATTTAAAGAATGAACTGAACAGAAATTCATGTGTTGAAATAAAATGTTTTTATCGTTAAAAATATAATTTTTAACGTGAAGTGAATAAAATAAAATATTCATTTACAAACCGGACGGTTTGTTTATGTACACCTATTTGAAGGACATTGATTGGGACGATAAATTTTACACATCGCCCAACTGCACAAATAAAATCTGTATTTGTTGATTTGAAACCCCACACGGGTTTTGGGATGAAATTTGAAGTTCACTCATCCTGATTGATTAAATATGTCGATCGATTGATTGACAGACTGTTATAAGCGTTAGATATCTATATTCGATGCTTATACAGTGTGGTGCACTTTGGTTAATGGTTGATTATTTTTGAATGCTATCATATACGTGTGATGTATGAAAATCCATATAATTAATATTATATGGTGATTGATTGGGCCTCATTCCAATTTAGAAAATAAAGAATAATATAAAATAAAGGTTCATGTGTTGACTGTACTCATCCGTTGAGATTAGTCATGTGTTGAACGAATATTTTAAAAATAAAATTTACATCTTTATCAATATAAAATAAAGGTTCATGTGTTGACTGTACTCATCCGTTGAGATTAGTCATGTGTTGAACGAAATATTTCAACAAAAATAGTCACATGTGGACGGTACTCATTCGTTGAGATTAGTCGTGTGTTGACAAAAAGAAATATTTGAATTGAATATATAACGATTTCGAAATGAATTGAATATATAACGATTTCGAAATGAATTGAATATATAACGATTTCGATTTGAATTGAATATAAAACGATTTCGAATTGAATGGAATAGAAAACCAATTTGATTTCAATTGAATATATAATGAATTTGATTCAAATAGAAAACGAAACGAATTTGATTTGAATAGAAAATGAATTTGAATCGAATAGAAAACCAATTTGAATTGAATTGAATTGAAAACGAATTCAAATTGAATTGAAAGCGGGTTGAAATGAATTCAAATTTAATTGAAATTTGAATTGAATAGAAATGAATTCAAATTTAATTGAAATTTGAATTGAATAGAAATGAATTTTAAAACGAATTTATAAAGAAGAATTCAATTTTGATTTGAATTGAAATGGAAGTTGAAATTGCTTTTGAAACAAATTTAAAACTATTTATATAATTCGTTTTAAATAGAAATCAACGAGATATATATTATATATATTATATATATAATATAATGGCCTGAATAGAACGCGCCGCGGCAGTTCGTGAATTTCGACCATTTATTTCAAACGGACATTACGGGAGATCCGACCGTCGGATTCTCCTAAAACCGGAACCGTTGGGTTCGTATCGAAAAGAGCTTTCTAACGAATATTTGAAATTTGAAATCTAATGGTTGTATTTGGAGATACGTCCAAATCAAATTCGAAAAAGGTCGCTGTAAGTGCAGTTCGATGGCCATTGGTGGAAATCGACTGTACGGGCCTTGATAAAATTAATAAAAATAGTAATAATTTGTGTAAAATCATAATAAATGATTTGGGAAAAATTGGGGTGAAAAACTCCATATTTGAAAAGATAAAAATAGATTTTTATCGAAATGAACTAGTTTTGAACTAAATTTAAAACCCAATTATTTTTAAATAAATAAATTAGATTTAAAAAGGGGTTTAAAATAATCGGAATTTCTAATATATTTGATTGAATTTGAAATGGGTTTATCGTGAACAGTGTTTTAAATAACACTAGTTCTTTAACCCGTTAACAAATAGAATGTGATTTGGGTTTGTCGTGAACTGTGTTTTAAATAACTCCTAGTTCTTTAACCCAGTAAAAGGAGTTCTAACGAATCTGCAATTAGATTGAAATGTGAATCTATAATCTAAATTATCAAATTTAGAAATGAGCGGGAATGGAGTATTACCAGTTTTGCTCCAAAGCGATAGTTAAATCTTTAATTAGATTTGAACGTGAAATGGTAATTAATTTTACCGATAACACCACGGTGTTAGATATGGAGTATTACCAGTTTTGCTTCATGGGATGAATAGGTAGGGATTGGGAAATAAAATAAATAATTACTTCGTTACGGTTCGCTAATCTCGACTAGTTCGAAAAACCATAATTTGGTTTTAAATGACATCCAAAGGAAGATTACAGGATAAATTTTAAAGAATTTATCTTGGATAAAATTAATGGGAACGTTTCCCTGAGAATGTGGAATTTAGAAACTAGCTGTAGGTTGGCTAAGAAGAATGGTTTCCTGGGTATTGATCTGATGTCGGTTTCGGCCTTCGGGGTTAATGTTTGGGAAATTGTTCTCTTGCAAATTTGCGGTTAGCGACTAATGAATTGGAATGAGGCGTATGTTGTGTTTGTGTAACATTTGTTTTTAATATACGCGGGTTGTTCGAAAAGTCCGGGTTTACACCCATTCTGAATAACCGATTCGACGATATGTCGAAGATGAAGACAGTGGTTGAAGACCGGAAGTCTTCACATCGTTTGGATTATTACTGACGATCCTGATTGGGCTGTACACCCAAGAGGATGGAAATAGTTGGTGGTCTTCCAGACGTACTTGGAGATCGATGGATATGCGAGGAAAGTGCCTCCGGTTTCGTTCAGACCCAGAACGGACTTGTAAATGGATTGTGTGTCTGACATTGGATTTTATTCTGTGTTGATTGATTTCTGTTAAATATATATCTGTTTGGTGGCGGAGAATTTATTCTCTTGCTTAACGCCCTTCTCTGAGACGTACGAGCTTAGAGGTTATATATCGATAGATATCAATCGTACGGCATGGATTGCCCGTGTGGCATGCTGAGTTGCATGGATCAAGGCTTCTGTTGAAAAGCAAAGTCTTGTGGTTGATGATCAAAGCACGCCTACGTGGTAGCTTTGTGTATAACGTGAATTCGCGAGCCTCACACCTCGGTATGAGTTAAAAACGGGATAGTGACTGCAGGGAGAGCACGACGTTTCTTTCTAGCTTTGGTGGTGTCAGTGACTTACCAGCCCTGACATTTATATACTTTTCACCTTTGTGGTTGTTGGAATGCGAGGCGCCTCGATTATAGGTCTGTAAGGACCGGGAAACGTGTGTTCAGGCATAATTAATCCTCTAACGTAAGTGAGGACCGGCCCTGAAGATCCGGGGTTGCCCAGAGTGCGTAACCCTGAGGCATTTGCTAGAGTGTCTCGAACGTGGAGAGGAGCTTGCCCCTTGCCTCGACTCATGACGGAAATCCAATTTCCAATACGTGTATTTCGGCTTTATTTGTAGAGCCTAGTATGGCGACATAGTGGGATGGGGCACTCATGCCGTCTATGATTTATATTTATGATTGAAATTGTTTTGACACTATACACTTATTATAGTATCAAATGATTTGTTTTAAACGTATCAAGCATGTTTGGCTGTTATAAGGTAAAACCCTATCCTATGGCTTGCGTTGCATTGTGTGATGGGACCTGGGTCTTATAATAGCTTCATTTTTCGAAAAAGCATTGCGTTGTTTATTCTATGCACTGGTGTTCTTGGGAGGAAACCCGTTCCGTGTTATACGGCGTGGTCCCTTGAATTACTCTCTTTTAAAGTAAAGCTTTAAATAACTGTTTTAGTTCTCACACCGGTCACATGACTGACCTGGAGTTTATTGTTTTAACCTAAACTCTGGGTGCCCCTATTTTCCACACGGGCAGCTTGTAGTTTTGGTTTTGCAGATTTATATTCACAGGATCCTGATTTACAGCTGGAACGATGCTCAGAAAGCTCTGTATCCGTGTATTACTTTCAGTTGTATTTTGTATTATTTTTCCGCTGCTATGTAATTTATTGTAATCTCTGATATTTATCGAATGTAATTTATTCATTTATACTCCGTATATTCTTGTATCTGATGGAATTGTTGTAATATACAATGAAATGTTCTTCCGTTTGTGTTCTGATTTGTCCTGTTCTCAACGTTCAGGGGTTTCGAACGGTCTAGATCGGTTTAACGACTGATTCGGATCGAGCGAAATTTCCGGCCGTCACATTTGGTTTTTTGATTATATATTATGTATGTGGAACGTGAGATGAAAGCATTCTGCTAGATGATTATTATATTGTGGTTGATAGACACTATCATAATATCAAGGGAGTTTTGATATAAAAGATCATTGTTTCTTGTAAAAGGATTTTTGATGTTAAATCAAATGCTTTGGATTCTCATAAGGGAAAAACCCATTTCGTGTTATACAGCGTGGTCTTGTGGGATATCGTTTATTTTCTCAACCTGTTTTAAATTGTTTACTCACACCAGTCCCATGACTGACCCGGAGTTTTATTTTGTTTTGTTTTCCCTAAACTCTTGGGTGCCCAAATTTGTACGGGCAGTCAAGTAGTTGGGATTTTACAGATATACTAAGAGCTTCAAGCAGAAGGCTTCAGGATGTTATAGCAATTGTTTATTTCCGCTGTGTCGTAAGTGTTGTACTCTGATAAATGTTATTGTAGACATATACTGGTTTTATTTCAATGTTATGTTATATTTTATTCGTTCCGCTGTGAGATTCATGTTACTCTGATTCTGTTGTTGTGATCTTCTTCTTCTTCTATTCTAAATTTCTATCTTATCTATTCTCACCCTCTAACTTTTTCTATTAACTATCCGGTTTTTTCGATGCTTGGATAGTCGACATTGAGTTTATGTCGATAACCAAGGTCGCAAATCCCCCGGGCCGTTAAAGTGGTATCAGAGCTGAAGGTTAAGTGATTGCCTTGGCTTTGTGGCGTGACTCAGTAGAGTTGGGGTTAGTAATACCCTATATTGAGTTAAGTGTACATATACGAGTGAACGTATTTGTTATTTGATATAAAATGATTTTATACCGTGGAGATTTATTGGTTGAGTCGTTTATGGGTTCTGGTCGATTAGTTTGATCCACTGTATCGGTAGGGGTTTATAAACACTTGAATACGATGAACCGACATTGAATGTTTTGAAAAGAGGGTAAATAAAATAATTTTATCCAAATTATATTTTGATATAAAAGGATGATTAATATTTGAAGTATTATCGTATATTGGATGTGTTGGTTGTAATTATAATCAGATAAGATTATAGTTGATACAGTTATGTAAATAACAAATCAAAATTCGTATAAGTGTAATATATAAAATTTGATGAATTAAATCTAAATTTAAATCAGAATTGAAATTAAAACCCGGGAAACTTGGAAAGGTGTTTGTAAATGGTCTTGGATATATGAGAATTTTAAAATCCTTGGAGATTTTAAATTATTTACAAGCATTGTGAATAATATTTTGAATGTATTTCAAAATGGAAACGGTTAGAAATGGTTTTGAAAGTGATATAGTATTGAACTCACTTCTGGTTGCTGGGAAATAATTCCGATGATGATCTGGACTTCATCAGTGTTCATTTTCGAGTTCTACGTGACAGATTACTACCAAGGATTTTGTTTTGAATTGTTTTGAGAACAAGTTGTTTGAAGTCCGAAAAGTGATATTTGGTTTTAAAGACTAAGCTGTTTTAAAACTCCCAGGTAGAGATAGTTTGAATTAAAAATAAATTTAATAGGAATCTGAACTGGTATTGGATTTGTAAGTTAAGAGTTTGGAATCAAGAATGGAACTTGAATTGAAATAAGATTGACTTGGTAAGCAAATAATTTGTGTTGAGGATGAATTGATTGGGAAATGTATTGGTCTATGCAGAACTGGTAACAGATGAAAAGGATATAATGACATGCCCAACAAAAAGGTACAAGTTTATTTTTATATGACTTTGGTGATTTATGAGCCGATTTGGCAAGCCTCTTGGCTATTTGATTTTCTTTTGGGTTGGAGAAGGCCTAGAGAGGCGAGTTGTAGTTGTACTGATTAAGCCGTACAAAGGAAGTGCTGGCGAAATATTTCGAAAATTTAAGGTGCTAGAAAAAAATTCAGAATTTTTGAAAATATTAGTCAATGAGAATGAATTAATAATTTAGTTGAAATTAATTGGTACAGTGAAACTGGAGTTAAGAAGTAAACAAATAATTTTTAACCTAGTTAATAGGGCTTGTTTTCTACCTTAGCAATTCGAGGTCGAAATTATTTTGAGGGAGAAAGAATGTAACGACCCGTATTTTTTAACGGATAATAAATAATTTATTTAATTATTTAAATAGTGAAGTAGAGATTTAAATGGTTGTTTAATTAAATAATATTGAATATTTAATTAATATAAATAATATAATAATATATTTAATTCTGAAATAATTGGAATTAGGTTGAATTCACAATATTGTGTGAATTGGATTATTTATAAGGTATAATTCAGTTTAGAATTGAATTATATTAATGAATTTATTTATAAATATCAGTTAAACGTATAATTTATATTATAATTATAATCGAGCTCGAAATGGCACGGCAGTTCGTAAATTGGCTTCGAACTTTAAACGTATATACTGAATCCGTTTTAAATCGGATTTCTGTGATACAAGAAATGTTCGGAGCTGGTGAAGTATATTTTTCTAGTGGAAGAGAAAAATCAAGATTTCATCGTGTAGATTTTGAGTTATGATCAAATCAAATTTTTGAAAAGTCGCTAAGGAATTCCTTTATAATTTATAATGATTTATTTATATTATAAAAGGATTTTCAATATATATTGAATACTGATTTAATCTGGATTTGAAATGTCGAGTTATAAATTCAGATTGGATATTTTAGAGCTGTAATATATTCTATGTGAATATATACGATAATATTAATGTATTAATATTAAATTTAATTATTTTTAAATATATTAATATTTAAATGGGTTATTTAGAGCTTTAAAAATAGCCATTTTTACAAACGACCTCCGTTTTCGACGAAACTAATTTTGTTGGATCCAGAATATTAAATTATTGTTAGGTTTCAATTTTCGTAATTTTTGGAGTCAGTATGTGGCCGTACAGAATTTTAATGTGAAAACCAATCGATGATTTGACTTTAAAAATACGGTGTGTGAGCAAACGGACTCGGAATTCGACGAAACAAGTTTCGTTAGGTCCGTAATGTCGAACCATAGTTGTATGTCCATTTTCTCCAAATTTGGATATTGTATGTGATAATAGGGATTTTTAATGATAATTATAAACAACGGTTGATTAAAAATAAATATTAAATCGAATATTAAAATATTTAAAATATACTATAAATACCCCATTACATCTCTAACCCTAAATTATTCATTTCAGCAGTCAATGTTTTTCCGCCATCATTATTCTTTTGAAAAAAACGAGAAATATTATTTCCAAAAATCCGAACAATTAAAATAAAAAGTTATAAATTATGATATAAACATATTTGGATTCGAGTGGAGTTCCTCTTCAAGGCTACATAAGTTTTACAGCGTTCGAAGGTCTTCCGTTTTGCTGTAAAAAGGAAGTTGTGACCTAGGGTTACTGGTTTTGGGGAATTCGAGTATCAATGCAAATTTTGGGTGTGATATTGGAGTTCGTCATGCTCTTTATCACTAGTGCAAGAATTTTGGGGAGGAACCGTGGTTATAGTGATTGGAGGATCACTGTACAGAGCAGGAAACTGCTCGAGGTCGGAATTGGTATGGCAGGTGCAAGTGGAGTTTTGATTGGTGGGTTAGAAGGAGAAGACGACGAGATGAATTTTGGTAGAGTTCTTTTTTAACTCGACAGTTTGTAGTGGGAGTACGAGTGGTTCAAAGTTGGGGAAATGGCATGCTACAGGGAGTGTAAATCATAAGAGAGGAGGGAGAAGAGTTCACGTGCGAGCTAAGAATGGGTGGTTCGAGTTCAACCCTGCGAGTTGGGAAGTAAGAGGATGTAAGGAGGGAAAGTTTGGTTGTATTTGTTTTGACTTCGGTGAAGTGATGATGGTGAACGGTGGATCAAAGGGTGCGGACTTGGTTTACAGGAGCGACATCCTGTTGATGCTTCGGGGACGAAAGCAAGTAAGAGGGGCGGGTATGATTTGTTTTAGTGGGCCTATGTTTGAAAAGGTAAAAGCCGAATGAATTAAAACAAAATATATATTGGTTTAATTTAAATCTAAATAATGTATTAACTTGTATTTATAATATCTTGGCCATTCGGTGCCAGATTAACGAACTGTTAGAACCGTTGGGATCGTATGGAAGAAGGTTAAACAGTGGAACTGAATTGGAGTGAATTGGAGCTCGTTACAATTTATAGCGAAGTAAATTGTCTGTCTGAATCAACCGACAATTATCGTTATTTAACAATGATCCTCTTATTTGAGTAAATCTCACAAACTCTGTACAGTTTATATTTTTATAAATATAATCTAGTATTGATAAATGATGATTGATTGCTTTGTTTATTGTTTGGTTGAATTACGGATTTATTGGTTGAAATTATAGATAACGATATATATATAAATCGTTAATCATATATTGATTCTGTTTATCAGAATATTTCATATTGAAATGAAATCGATGTTATTTATATTGTTTAACATCTATGGATGTAGGGAAACAGGTTGGAGGGATCCAACTGGATTCCTCAATATTTATAATACTGTTTGTTTTCATATATTGTGATATATGATGTGATATAAAACCTATGATTGATTATGATGACACTGGTTTGTTTAATTGGTATTTTAAATACGATAAGAAATAACGGAATGTAAAAAGAGAATTTTCAAAGTGTATTTTGAAAATGGAATATTTATTTGGAAATTAAATAGAATTATAAAAGGAATATTTATTTGAGAAATAAATATAATTATAAAAGGAATATTTATTTGGAAAATAAACAGAAATATAAAATTAATATTTATTTGGAAAATAAATAGAATTATAAAAGGAATATTTATTTGGGAAGTAAATAGAATTATAAAAGGAAATATTTGGAAAATGAATATAATTTTATAAAAAGAGAATTTTACATTAGGAAGGTTTAGACCCGTGCTTCGCACATGGGTATAACATGATATTGATTTAAAGTAAATAATTAATAGAAATCTGTTTTAACAGATAAATTGAGGAGAATAATTTATAAACGATATTTATAAATTAAGGAAATATTTATCATTTGATAAATTAAATATATAAAATTTGAATTTATATAGAGAAGTAATATCGGTTTTAACACCGATAATTGAAATGGAATGTGAACGTAGTAGTTACAAAGGAAATTTGCAATGAGATTATAAATGTTGGAAATGAAATAAGATTTGTATGAAAAATTCTACAAATAAAAATATAAATAGAATTTGGGTTTGAGATATTGTTTTTAAATACGAAATCAAACTTTTTTGGTTATATAAAGAAATATTGTTCACATTCTATGTGAAAAACTAGATTAAAGTGAATATTTTGCAAATAAAATATTATAAAGGAATTTGGGGTTTTGAATTAGGAATTTAAATGGAATTACTGAAATTAGAAACTGATTGGAAATTAGTTGAGTTGAATGGCTTTCTGGGTATCGATCTGATGTTGGTTTCAGCCTTTGGAGTTTATACTTGGGAAGTTTGTAACGACCCAGATTTTCTGGTCGGTTTATTTTAAATATTTAATATTATTTTAAATATAGAGCTGATAATATAAATCGATTTTCATATTGAGTTATAGATCTAATTACCGTAATACGAGATATATTGAATTTGAAGTTAAAATTGAATCAAAATAGTTCAGATAAATAATATAAATTCTATGTGAATGTAATCGATAATGGTAATGATATATTATCAAGAAATTTATTTGTTTATAAATTTAAATAATTTAATATCTTTATAAAATAATTATTTTATATGCATTTAAATTAAATATAAAATATATTCGGTTAGTTCAGAATAGTGTTAAACGGTTGAAATAACAATGGTTGCGTTAAAATAGCAGTTCTGATTTTCGAATAAGGGTACCGCGAGATATTTTAGTTATCTAATTAGAAACAAAATCAAATCAGATTTAATGCACTGTAATTCAGCCGACTTTTTTTTCTTTCCGCAGACCTATTCTTCTCGAGCAGAAACTTTTGCTTCCCACCATCGATATCAAGGAGACAACAGTTTAATGGAATGTACGTATTGTCCCCGTTCACCATTATAAAATCGCGACTACCCTCCCTCATTTGCCTCATTTCAATTCGTTGTTCAGGAATCAAAGTAAATCAAACTCCACCGAATCAAAGAAATAAAAAGGGGCCACGCTAGTTTTAGATACTCAAAATCAAATTGAAATCGAGGGCTTTTCGTTCGAAGTAGCGGTGCGACTTGGCAGGGATTTCTAGCCAAAGTCGATGGGTTCCGTGGGGTTGCGATGAAACTGGTTGCGTGATTTAGGGCAACTCGAAGTCGTGAGCTTCGAGAGTAGGTCCGAGCACAGGTTCGAGATTTGGAGATGCGGGTTTGTGATGTCATGATAGTGCGATGGTGGAGGATTTGATGGCGGTTAAGGGGTAGAAATGGTGATGGGTTTCTTCCGCAGGCAAGACTAGTTTCAAAACCAAAATTTGTAGAATTCGAAAAGGGTTTGACAGTAAAGTCTGGGAAGATCCGCAGTGAAGGGAAATGGGGTCTGGTTTGACTTCGCTGCAGACAGGAAGGAGTTTAGAACGTGATTAAGGTATGAATTAGTTTATATAATAGGAAATTTAATTTATTTAAAAGAAAATGGAAAAGGTAATTAAAGTTGTGGTTTATTTGTTCAAACAAGCATTGAAAATATATATAGGGTTAAGTGTTTGAAAATACATAGAATAAATTAATTTCATAGGATAAGTTAGTTTAAATTAAAAATCATTTAACCATTGAATTATATTAATGGTAGGTACAGAATTAATTTATTCAACACGATGCATAGCTGAAATGATTTGGAAATTTACACAGGATATTTCGGCAAAGGAAATCAAGGTGAGTAAATCTCACTCACCTTTAGAATTATTTTTATTTCATTAAAATAATTGTTTGTTGCTTGTTGAATGCTTTCTGGTTGTTTTATATATATTAGTTATTTAGGCTATATATATATATATATATATATATATTGGGTTGATTGATTGGTTGGATTCCCGCAGTCTCATTAGCGGATGCCCGCGGTTTCATTAGCGGATGATTACCCTATACGCCCCACGCTATGATTAGTGGATGACCTTCTATACCGCGATATTCTGCCACGAAGCAGAATGGGTATTATTTATGTGCTAACATCTGTGGATGCAGGAAAACAGGTTGGAGGAATCCAACTGGATTCCTCAAAAATATATTATTTATTTGTTGTTTGTTTGATTTCATATATATTCATATATGATGTGTTAAAAACCAAAGGATTGTAAATTGGGTGATTTGATTGTTTAAATATCACTGGGCCGAAATGTTAATTTATAAAAATACCGTAAAAAGGATATTGGAGATTTAAAAAGGAAAAATTCTATTTTTAAATAGAATTTGAATTTTAAATAGAAATAAAAATATAAACTTGTTTTTTTTGAAAAAAATAAAACAAGTAGTTTCTTTATAAACGAAGTTTATAAATAGTTCTTTTATAACAAAGTTATAAATGAAGTGAAAAGAATTATCATTTGATAATTCAGAAATAGAAATACAAGCGTGAAATTGGGATTTGAAATGAAATTTCAAAATAGGATGTGAAATGAAATTTTTAAGTATATAACTCAAATGAAATTTGAGTATAACATTTGAATTTTAAAAGGAGTTTAAATATTTGAATTTTAAAAGGAGATTGAATATTAGAAATTCAAATAGAAGTTCAAATAGAATTTGAATAGACAAAATTAGAATGAAAAATAGAATTTGAATTCAAGGAATTAAAATAAAATTTGAATTCAAAGGAATTTGAATAAAGAAATTTCAAATAGAGATTTGAATGTAGAATTTCAAAATAAAACTTGAAATAAACTTTGAAATAGGATTTTCAAAGTAGAATTGGAAATAGAATTTCAAATAGAATTTCAAAATAGGAAATCCAAATGGTTTTGAAATGGAATTTGAATTCAAGGGAATTCAAATGGATTTGAGTGAAGAAATTCAAATGGTGTTAAAAATAAGTTTGAATATTAGAATTCAAATGGGGTTGGAAATGAATTTGAATATTAGAATTCAAATGGAAAGGGAAAATGAAATTTGAATATAAGAGATTCAAATAGAATTCAAATAGGATTTAATCTATGGGATTTGAATATGAAATTCAAATGGATTTTAAACTATGGAAATTTGGATATAGAATTTAAAAAGGAGTTGAATATTTGAATTTTAATAGAATTCAAATATAAAAATTGAAATATAGAAGTTCAAATGGAATTTAAATATATAGAGTTTGAATAAGAGAATTCAAATGAATTCAAACATAGAATTTGAATATAGGGGATTCCAATAGAAATTCAAGTATTGAATTTGAATATCAAATAGAAAAGGAATTGGAATTTGAATATAGAATTCAAATAAAAGGTGAGATTGGAATTTGAATCAAGGAATTCAAATAGAGTTAAAATGGAGTTGAATTCATTTTAAAGAAGTTTAAAGGTTTATATATATAAATATAATTTAAAACGAACTCGCCGCAGCGCTGTAGTTCGTAAATTGGCGATTCAAACTTCAATCAAGTATACAGAACCCAATTGAAGTCGGAATTCTTTGAAACAAGGAACGTCAGGACCGATTTGATAATAGTTTTCTAATGTAGGAGAAAAATCTGGATTTCGTCGTATATATTTTGAGTTATATCAAAATCAAATTTTCAGAAAAGCAGCGCCAGAATCGTTTTAAAACCATAATGGTTTATTTAATGTTATAAAAGGATTTTAAGCGGGAAAAATCCGAATTTTCTATTTAGAAAATTTCAGAGTTGAGTTGTAAAATATATGTGAATTCAAGTTGTGTAAATGAATATGGTTTTTTTGAAACAGAAACCAGATTTTGATTTATTGAATAGAATTAACTAAATTGAATAGAAATTAGTTAATGAGTTTTCGAAGGGATATTGGGGTTCGAATAAGTAAATTCGATTTGAAATTTATATTCGAAATCAAAAAGGGAACTAGAATTGAAATTGAAATTCAATTTGGTTATGAACGAATTAAATATTTTGTTTGAACATGTTATGTTCAACAAAGAAGTGAAATAGGCAAAATGACTAATTAAAGAATAAATGGGCGAAACTGAATTCAAACGATTAGATGGTATTAAATTGAATTGAAACAGGTGAACATGTGTAAGCTGGTTTGATATGAAGTATATGAAGATTTAAATTTATGTGCTCGACAAAAAGGTACATGTTTAATTCATATATGAGATTTTATGCGCCGTATCGGCAAGCCGCTTGGCTTTTTCCTTTTTCTTTTGATTGAGGAAGATACCGGGAAGCTATTTGAAATTTCCCGATGCTCCCGATACAGGGGAGGTTATGGCGAATTTTTCCGGGAATTTAAGGAGTTAGAATATTTTTAAGAAATTTGACAATTAGAAATCTATATATCGATATATATAGAATTCAATAAGGAAACAAAATCAAAAATAGCGAAAAGGGCCAATATGGTTATTGAAATATTTGGATAACAAATATTGATAAGGAAATGTAGAAGAGATTTAATTAATGAAATATTAATTAAAGAGCCCAGTGATTTGTTTGATATGTTGAATGAACGCTTGTTTTTATTCGATAGTTAAATCACAGACTATCGAAGTTTTGACCATCGTTGTCAATATGGAGAGACCGGTTGGATTATTATCCTAAGAACCACTCCGTATCGGCATAAGCGTTGCGAACCAAGTATGCTGAATATATTGAAGACGGAGTAAAGTGCAAGGGCTTTTCTATTAAATAGAAATAGTGCCTTCGGTTTCGTTCAATCCCAGAACGAACGTAAATGGACGAATGTCTGACAGAGTATTTCCAATGATCAAATGGGTTGGTCTGTATGAATGTATATGGTTGCAACGGATTTATCCCTTAGCATAATATCCAGAATATTTGTGCAAACTCAACTAGTGATTAACGGATCTGACGATGTGGCATTTAAAGTGATTGTGTTATCAATGAATGGTAAGTATGCGTAGCCTCAGGCCTCAACAACCGGGAAAGGACAAAAATCGGGCAGGCAGCATGGCTATGTGGGTCGCACCCATTAGGATGTATAATCACCTATCTAGAGGTTCATTTAATTTCTTATTCTATTCGATGCTGTCCCAGTCGGGAGACGGTTGCTGATCCCAACCGTTGGTGATATACATTCGATACACTCAAGCGAAATGAGTGGTCGGTCATGTGTGGGCCAGGTTGCAAGATGTTCTTGTTGAACCCAGTGTATTCCTCTCTAGAGATACACTAGCGGAAGGTGGTTCCATACCTTGTCATGTTGGAAATCAAATCTCCAATAAGCGCCATGCGGTTTTTGATTTTATACTATGTATGTGGAGCGTGAGATGCAAGCGTTCTGCTATTTGGTTATTTACTTGATGTAGACATTATTATAATATCACTAGATTTTCGTATCAAAGTGATTTGGGTTATAGTAAGGTAAAAACCGTCCATGTTTATGTGTGGGCTGGTCTTACAATTATCTTTTCTTTTGAAAGGATTTTTAAAGTTAAACAAGTGGTTGGAGTTTACTCATACCAGTCCCATGACTGACCCAGAGTTTATTTTATTTTGTTTTCCCTAAACTCTTGGGTGCCCAAATTTGTACGGGCAGTCAAGTAGTCGGGATTTCACAGATTCATTTGAAGGAGCTGGAGGCAGGAGGCTTCACCGGTTAGCTAAAGGCTATCATATATTCCGCTGTGGACCTTGTTTGTATCTGGAAACAGGTGTTTATAACTGTTCCATAAATGACTGTTGTGCTCTGATGATGGTATGTATATAAAGTTACTGATTTGTATTTCAAAAGTTATGTTATATAATATATTTTATTCGTTCCGCAGTGAGTTTGTGATCTTCGTTTTTCTTCTATTCTAATATTTCTTTCCTTCTATTTCTCATCCTCTAACTTCTTTCTAAAAATGATTCGTATTTCTGTGCAATTTGGGTTGGACGTGTGGTGTTTTTAGTCAACTCAGATAGCACGGATTTGCGGGCCTTTACAAAGTTGTTCTCTTACTAGTTACAGTTAAAGACTGATAGAGGTGGGAAGATATTGATGCATGAATCATAAATGGAAAGATTATTTGTCCAAAGTTAATAATGTATATTTTCTATTTTTAGAAAATAAGGAATTTATGAATATATGGAAATGATAAATGGGAAATTGGGAAATGAAATGATGATTGATCGGTAAGATTTCCATTTGGAAATACGACCGTTGTTTGTACACTTGTTTTCCTTTGATAGTTAAATCACCGACTATCAAAGATTTTGACCATTTCCGTTGTCAATACGGAGAGACTGGGATCAGATATATTATGTGAAAACCACTCCGTATAGCATTAGCGTTGCAAATCAAATATGACGAAGATAATTGAAGACGGAGTTATGCAAGGGCTGTTCAGTAAATTCTAGGTAGAAATTGCCTAAGATGGATTTACAGAATAGTGCCTTCGGTTTGTCCAGTTCCAGGAAAATATGTGTGGAAGAATGTCTGACAGAGTATATTTAATATATCGCGTAAGTTGATCTCTTCAAACGTATTTACGTTTGGTGGCAGAGAAATTCGTTTCTCTTAGTTGTATACCCGTGGTATTTTTGGGGAAATCAATTTGTGATTTGACGGGTATGACGATGTGACATTCAAAGTAAATAAAGGTGTGATCTATACGTTATGGCCTCTAGCCTCACAACTAGGAAATGGTATAAAATCGGTTAGGTCGCATGGCTAAGTGGTTAGCTACCAATTAGGGTGTATTGTCACCTGATCTAGAGAAATTTCATTTACTTCTTTAACCTATTTCGATGCTGTTCCTTTCGGGAAACGGTTTCTGATCCCAACCGTTGTTGATAATACATTCGGTACACTCAAGCAAAATGAGTGACAGGTCATGTTTAGCCTGGGTTACAAGATGTTCTTGTTAAACCCGGTGTATTCCTCTCTAGTGGTACAATGTAGGAAGGTGGTCCCATACCTTGCTAGTTGGAATTCATTACCCAATAAGCGCCCGCGGTTTTTGATTATATATTATGTATATGGAACGTGAGATGAAAGCGTTCTACTAGTTGATTATTATATTATGGTTGATAGACACTATCATAATATCAAGGCAGTTTTGATATAAAAGATCATTGTTTCTTGCAAAAGGATTTTTGATGTTAAATCAAATGCTTTGGATTCTCATAAGGGAAAAACCCGTTCCGTATAATACGGCATGGTCTTATGAGATATGTTTTGTTTTCTCAAACTGTTTTAAATTGTTTACTCATACCAGTCCCATGACTGACCTGGGGTTTTATTTTGTTTTGTTTTCCTTAAAATCTTGGGTGCCCAAATTTGTATGAGCAATCAAGTAGTCAGGATTTTACAGACATACTGAGAGCTTGGAGCAGGAGGCTTTAGGATTTTATAGCAATTGTTTATTTCCGCTGTGTCGTAAGTGCTGTACTCTGATGAATGTTATTGTATACATATACTGGTTCTATTTCAAAGTTATGTTATATTTTATTCGTTCCGTTGTGAGATTCGTGTTACTCTAATTATGTTGTTGTGATCTTCTTCTTCTATTCTAAATTTCTATCTTATCTATTCTCACCCTCTAACTTCTTTCTATTAACTATCTGGTATTTCTGATGCTTGGATAGTCGACATTGAGTTTATGTCGATAGCAACCAAGGCCGCAAATCCCCCGGGTCGTTACAGTTAAACCATCGGCTGAATTCGATGGAAGTGGTTTCAGGTCAAAACACCTTACCAATCAAAGTTATAGGCGAGACAAGATTCGACACGGGCAAAACGGTCATTTGAAATTCGGCAAAAATCATGAACATGATAAATGACCCCAATAGTCATTCCCCAAATTTACATGACCATACGACTTCATATACGAATGAAATAAATATCCTACGATCCTCTGATGCGTAGAATGCAGGTCGTTACACTCTCCTCCCTTAAGAAATTTCGCCCCTGAAATTCCTTAACTAAAACATACAAAGGTGCCCGCATGCCTATCAACCATTTACAAACAACCAATCATACATAATAACACAACAAGCTTATCCTAGCATGCGATTTACTAACAAAGGGAATAACTATGTCGCGATTAAAATCTTACCAAGAAAAGAGTTCTGGATACGACTTCCTTATGCCCTCCTCTATTTCTCAAGCATAGTCATTCTCATTATCGCCCCCACTGGACCTTGACTAGTTCCACCGTCTTCCTTCGAAGTTGTTTCGAATCGTGTCAGACAATGTGAATCGTCCTATGGCTCCCAACTGCCTCGAATTCTACCTCGATATCGTCTAACTGATCTGGTGAAATAGTCATATCAAAATCGTGCACAAACTTCCCTAACTGGGAAACATGAAATACGTCCTGAACTCCTGCCATCTTGTCAGGCAATTCAACTTTAGATGCCAAATTCCTATCATGTTCGAGAACTGGGAATGGACCAACAAATCTTGGTGCCAACTTACCTCTCCTACCAAATCGAATCACACTCTATAACGGGGGAATCTTGATGAATACCAAGTCACCAACGGAGAATTTCAAATCTCTTCACCTTTTATCAGTATAACTCTTCTGTCAATCTTGGGCAGCCTTTATTCGCTGTTGAATAATCTTGATTTTATCTTAAGTTTCTCTTATTACATTTGACCCAAGCACAAATTTCTCACCGGTTTCCAACCAACATGATGGTGAGTTGAACGGTCTTCCATGCAAAGCTTCAAATGGAGCCATATTAATACTAGATTTATAAATATTATTATATGCAAACTAAACTAGATGCAAATGGTCATCCCATGACCCTCCGAAATTTAATATACAAGCTCTCAGGAGATCCTCTAATATACGATTCACCCTCTCTGTCTGACCGTCGGTTTGAGAATGGTATGTGGTACTGAGATGTAATTCTGACCCTAAAGCCTCTTGTAAGCTCTTCCAAAACCCACTAGTAAATAATGGATCTCGGTCACTCACAATACCTTTAGGTACTCCATGAAATCTCACTACCTACTTCATATACAGTTCCGCTAACTTAGCTGCCGTTCTATTCGACTTGACTGGTATAAATCTTGCACTTTTGGTCAATCGATCCACAATCACCCAAATAATATCATGACCCGATTTAGTCCTTGGTAAACCATCAATGAAGTCCATTGAGACTTGTTCCCATTTCAACTTGGGAATTTCCAGCGGTTGTAACAAACCACTAGGCTTCTTTTGCTCAGCTTTAACTAGATGGCAATTCATGCATTTGGATATAAACTTCCCAGTGTCTCTCTTCATCCCTTCCTAGTAGTAGGTCTGCTTCATGTCTCGATACATTTTGTTACCACTGGGATGTATAGTCAGTTTCGAGTGATGACGCTCTCTAAGCACTTCATCTCTCAATCCATTGACATTGGGTATAACCAGTCTCCTATTCGTTCGAAGCCATCCTTCTCTATCAAGCCCATACTTGTTCATCTCCTCACCGTTGATACCCATCTCTATCTTGGAGATGATTTTCAATAGGTTAGGATCGTCCCTCTGACTGGAATCGATCCGCTCAATCAAAGTCGGTCTGATCGTCAAACTTGCTAACATCTCTGGATCTAGTTCACATTTAGGTCTGAAATCATATCCCACGGTATACTCCAGTTGCTTCTATTCCAGAAACATAGCCCCCAAACTAGCACGTCTCTTACTCAATGCATCAGCTACCACATTGTCCTTCCCAGGTGTGTATGCGATATTGAAATCATATGAAGCCAAGAATTCTAACCATCTTTGCTGATGAAGATTTAATTCCTCCCGAGAGAAAAGATACTTTAGCGACTTGTGATTAGTAAACAACTCGAATCTTTCTCCCAAGATATAATGTCTCCACATCTTCAACGCCAACACGATCGCTGCCAATTCCAAATCATGGGTAGGATATCTTTTCTCATGCGATTTCAGTTGTCGACTAGCATAATCCACAACCCTACCTCCTTGCATCAGTACATCACCTAGTCTGACACCACAGGCATCCGTGTATACCGTCATATCTTCGTTACCCTTAGGAATAACTAACACTAGCGCACATGTCAACTTTTCCTTTAGACTCTTAAATGCATTTTCACACCTTTCGTCCCAGATGAAAGCTTGATTCTTTCTGGCCAACTGAGTTAACGGTGCTGCTATCTTGGAAAAGTCTTGGATGAACTTACGATAATATCCAGCTAATCCCAAGAAACTTCTCACGTCCGTTGCATTCTTTGGAGTAGACCAATCTTGTATCGTACCACCTTCGCAGGATCCACAGCAATACCATTCTCTAAAACAACAAGGCCCAAGAACCTCACTTCCCTCCTCCAGAAGTGACATTTAGAAAATTTTGCTTTCAATAGGTGTTTCCTCAACACCTCCATCACTGTCCTCTGTCCTCAAGTAAACCAGGATATCGTCCATGAACCCAAGGAGAAACTTATTCAATTGGCCCCTGAATACTCTATTCATAAGATCCACAAAATATGCTGTTGCATTGGTGAACCAGAATGGCATGACCAACCACTCATAAAATCTAGACGACGTCCGAAATACCATTTCAGGAATACTCTCAGCTGCTACTCGAAGTTGATGAAATCCTGTCGCGAGATCCAATTGGGAGAACACTCTTGCTCCACTTAACTGATTAAACAAATCATCTATCCGTGGAAGAGGATACTTATTCTTCCTAGTCTCCTTGTTCAACTCACGGTAGTCCACACACAAGAGAAGGGAACCGTCGGCCTTAGTAGCAAATACAACAGATGCCCCCCCGGAAACACTCCTTCGGATAAATCCCTTCTTCAAAAGATCGCCCACTTGCACCTCGAGCTCTCACTGCTCCCTTGGCACCATGCGACGAAGTGGCATCACTATTGGTCTGGCATCTTTCACTAAATCAAGCCGAAACTAGATCTCTAGGTGTGGTGGAAGTCCGGTCACTTCCCCGAGGATGTCCGGATACTCGCCAGCAATAGGCACATCAGACAACTCATCATGCGGGATGTCGAGGGAATTTAGAAAACTAGTCATCACTCCATCACTAGGTAGGCAACCAAATAGTACCCTCCGCCCATGATTTGCTCGAATGGTCACCGAAGACCCCTCACAGTCCACCACCACCCCATACCTTTGGAGCCAATCGACTCCCAAAATAATGCCAAACCCAGTAAAGCCCAAAACAAAGCAGTCATAAGTAAACATACATCCATGACTCGATAAGACCAAATTTCGACAAATCATACTAAGGCTAGTTGAACCACCGATCGGGTTCATCACAACTGAAGGTCTATCGACAATCTCGGTTTCCAATTCTAACCTATCTACCAGGTCACTAGATATGAAGGAATGGGAAGCCTCGGTATCAAATAGTACTCGAACGGGAACATCATAAATGAAAGCTTACCTTGAATGATGACACCCTTTCCTTTCTCTGCCGTAGTTGGGGGCATTCGACGAAGAAGGAATAGTGTTGATAGCATACGCTTTCTCAATCTGCTTCTCTTTAGGAGGTTGCAGACATTTATCCTTGTGATTCCCACTTGGCCGCAATTGAAGCACTTCCTTTCCACTGGCTTTGCTCAACATTCTTTGGCATAGTGGCCCTTCTTGCCACAACTATAGCACTCTACATCTTTCTTATCCCTCTTTTTCTGACCATCCTTGGTTTGGTTCTATTTTCTCTTATTTTGGGAATTATTCTTGCCTCCACCGCTTGCTTGCAGTTTTGGCTCTCCTATAGATGCAATAGCAATCTTGATTTTTGACTTAAGGTAAAGGCTTTCTGATCTCACTGCTTTCCCCACAACAGATTCAAAAGTCTCATCGATGTGGTTTATAAGTCTTTCCCCTAAGTACTCATCTAAGCCGGTAATGAACTTTTTATTTTTGTTCTCGGTAGTATCGAAAACGGATAATCCATACTTCGATAAGGTATTGAATTCAGCAATATATTCCAAGACTGCCCTACCATTT
>JASFAX010001777.1:0-48875 GCA_030737875.1 Allium sativum | reverse complement strand
ATTCGATTTTGAAATCACTTTTCAATATTCATTATAAAAACAAATATAATCGATATAAATATCGTTCATGTCAAAATGGCGTCAATCTAATCAACATGGCTTTATATATCCTATTTTCAAATATTCAATTTCAAATATTTCTTTTTCAAATATTTCTATTTCAAAATTGGAATGAGGCCCAATCAATTACCATATAATCTTAATTATATGGATTTTCTACCACACGTATATAACAGCAACGATAAATCATCAACCATCATCCAAAGTGCATGCTACACTGTATAAGCATCAAATATAAATATTTAACGCTTATAACAGTCTGTCAATCAATCGATCGACATACAACTAAATAATTGGGATTAGTGTATGCCAAATATCATCCCAATACCCGTGTGGGGTTTCAAACAATCAAACACAGATTTTATTTGTGTAGTTGGGCGATGTGTAAAATTTATTGTCCCAATCAATATCAGTCAAATGTGTGTATATAAACAAATCGTCCGATTTGTTTATTTTTATTTCATTTCATATATACGTTAAAATTCTATTTCTAACTATATAAATATTTTATTTCATTTCACATCACAACACACAATCAACTACACATCAAAATCATACAAACAAACATACAAGCCGTCCATGGTCTGTGGACGATGGGTGTCGGGTGCTACTAAACACCGTCTGCATCCTAGTATACATTTTAACTAGAAAAATTAAAAGTGAGAAGTTCTCACCTGTTAGCTAAACCAAACGCCTCGACTCTTCTTATGTAGAAATCTTCACCGTTCTCGCCTCTTGTTACTTTCTTTGCCCGTATTCTCTACATATGTAAAAAAAATCACATTTTTTACTTCACTATTCAATATATAAAAATCAAATTTTTACTTTGATATTCAATATATAAAAATTGAATTTTTACTTTGCTATTCAATATATAAAAATCGAATTTTTACTTTGCTATTCAATATATAAAAATTGAATTTTTACTTTGCTATTCAATATATAAAAATCGAATTTTTATCTTGCTATTCAATATATAAAAATCGAATTTTTATCTTCTTTATAATATAAAAATCATATTTTTATTCTTTCTATAATATAAAAATCATATTTTTATTCTTTCTATAATATAAAAATCATATTTTTTATTCTTTCTATAATATAAAAATATCGCCTTTCATTATAAATAAAAATCGCCTTTCATTATAAATAAAAATCGCCTTTCATTACCTCAACTTCTTGTATAAAAATCGTGTTTTTATACTATTAAAAATCACTACTTCATGTTAATCAAAATCACACCTTTCATATATTTTTTAAAAAATATATCAAAGCTCTTCATATGCGCTACTTCATATATGTAAAAACCCTATTTTTCCCATCATAAACATCAAATTTTTATTACTTTACAAATATAAAAATCATATTTTTAATACATATATAATTATGAGAATAAAAACAAGTAAGAAAAAAGGGGCTTACAGTCGAAATCGAAGGCCGGGGGGGGGGTTTCACCGTCGTGTTGCGTGGCAGGGGAGGCGAGAGACTGCATTGATCGGTGAGGGGATCATCAGAAAATCGAAGGGGAAGAGGGGCTCGCGAGGTCTGGTCGGAAGTAGGTGGTGCGCGGGGTCTGCCGAGGGTTCGTCGGAGGTAGGTGGGGCTTCAGCAGGTGTCGCGGCGGGTTTTCGTTGTGGGGTGGAGTTAGGGGTTTACGCAGAGGAGGGGGGCACACGCGAGGAGCGAGAATAGAGGATGAGAGGAGGAGATAGGCGGAGACGAGGCGATGGCCGCGCCTGTGGCGCGGTGGCGCTCTGACAGGAGGAGCGACGGCAGCTCCTCCCCCTTCTTTTTTTTTTATTTCGGGCTCAGATCTGAAAACGAAGGGGGGTGGCTTTGACTAGTTTAAAGGAGATAATATATTTATTTATTATTATTTTATTCTATTTAAATTCGAAAAGTTGACTTTTCTATCGATCTCCAAACAACGCCCAACGACTATCGCCTCTACTTAATTACCCCCATTCCGAACACAATGGGATAAGTATCGTAAGCTGATTCGATCATTTTGATAGGTTTTCATTTAATTTAAAATATAAATCTTTATATTGAATTTTAATCGCATATTTCAATTTACCGGGGCCACATACTAACTCGAAAAATTCCCAAAAAATATTTTCTAGCTTCGTATTGACGATACGGTCCTAACAAAACTAATTTCGTCAAATTCCGAGATCGTTTGAAAAATGGCCATTTTTCAGTCGATTAAAATCAACTAAAACTGGTCAAACGCATTTTCCTTTGCCACGCTCACATATTGATTCGAAAAATTATGAATTTTGGAAACTAGCAATAATTTGACATCGCGGATCCAACAAAAGTGGTTTCGTCAAAATCCGAGGTCATTTGCAAAATTTCCATTTTTAAGGGCCGAAATTCCATAGCGACTATTCTGAAATTTCAACTGGACATATCATTTGATCCCCGCTATGAAATTTTGCTTTTTCGGATTCGTTGGAAAGATAATCTCTATTAGATTCTATTATTTTTGGTTTCGCTACAATCCGATTAATTTTGCACCCGGTACCTTCATTTGAATTTTGAAATCGAATTATCGAACTACCGCGCCATTTTCAATTCCTTTTATATATATAAATAAAATTTATATTCAAACGACGATCTATATAAATATATACGTTCTATTTCTATTCAAATTAAATTTCTCGTTGTTATTATTTAAAATAATCCATTTTAAATAATGAAAATTTGCTAAAATTGCCAAAATAAAAATTTTAAATTGGCCCAGATTTCCGGGTTATTACAATCTCCCCCACTTAAAACTTTTCATCCTCGAAAAGGAACGAAGCCGAAAGTTGTTTAACTAATCAACTCAACTTTCATTATTTTGACTACGGCTTAAGTTCTTCAACTTTTCAGTTTCTAAGAACTTTTCAAATTTTTCAAAAATTTGGCTAACACCCTAAATTTCCGAAAAATTTCGCCATAACCTCCCCTACACCGGGAGCACCAGAAAATCCCGAAATTGCCATACAGGCCCTCTGATCTCAAAAAGAAAAAGAAAACACCAAGCGGCTAGCCAATCGGCTCATAAAATCATCATCACCCAAACAAAATAGTAAATTATGATAAACATGTACCTATTTGTCGGGCAAACAAGTTTTATTTCTCTGCTCTAGCCTCCTTGCTATGACCTGTTCAATTTAAGTACATGTACATGCATGCAAATGCGATAAATTTCCAATACAATTCACTATTTGATTCAATTTGGCTATATCGTACAAATTTTAATTAATCAACCAATAATCAACAACACAACCATCAATCAATTAGTTGATTAGCTTTTCAAATTCATAACTTTGATATATAGTCAAAAAATCAGATTTTTGATGCCAAATCACAACAATAAGCCCTATCTAGTTTCGGTTCTCACACCAGTCAATTGGAAATATATAGAAATCTCACTTTCGAAACTCGAAAATAAATACTGACGATGGTGCCCCGCCACCAGAATTATTCCCGGGCAACTAGAGTGTGATTCTATAACTATCCAGTACATTAAAACTTTGAATACACGTTTGCAAGACATATACGCAAAATTTATATATATTAGATTGTCCCAATTCAATATAAAATAATTAATCAAATACGAATAATTGATTTAAATTTTCAAAACGAAAATTGTTTTCATTTTAAAAATATACTCTTCACACTCGTTCTAGGATACTACTGATCCCATCTCTAACGAGTCATTCCCATTGGATATTACTAATCCAATTACTGATGAATTCTTTCATATGGTTCTAATGTGTGTTGTTCTCTGAGCTTTGTAAACCAAAGCCCTGATACCACGATGAAACGACCCGAAACTTCCCCGGTGAGGAAAGCCCGGATTGAGTCGAAGACAAGCCACATAAGAACGCAGACGGAAGAACATTTCATTCTATATTACAACAATTCATCAGAATACAAGAATATACAGAGTATAAACAAATAATATACATTCGATAAATATCAGAGATTACAATACATTACATAGCAGCGGAAAATAATACAATACATAACTAGAAGTAATACACGGATACAAAGCTTTCCGAGTATCGTTCCAGCTGTAAACCAGAATCCTGTGAATATAAATCTGCAAAACCAAAACTACTAGCTCCCCGTGTCAAAATAAGGGCACCCAGAGTTTAGGTTAAAACAATAAACTCCAGGTCAGTCATGGGACTGGTGTGAGAACTAAAACAGTTATTTAAAACTTTACTTTAAATCAGATATATCAAGGGACCACGCCGTATAACACGGAACGGGTTTCCTCCCAAGAATACCAATGCATATAGCAAAACAGCGCAATGCTTTTTGGAAAAATGAAGCTATTATAAGACCCAGGTCCTATCACACAATGCAACGCAAGCCGGGGGATAAGTTTTCCCTTATAATAGCCAAACATGCTTAGTACGTTTAAAACAAATCATTTGATACTATTATAAGTGTATAGTGTCAAAACAATTTCAAATCATAAGTATCAATCATAGACGGCATGGGTACCATATATCATGTCGCCATACTAGTTCTACAATTAAAACCGCAAAATCACATATTTGGAAATTGGATTTCCGTCATGAACCAAGGCAAAAGATAGTCCTTACCGAATTCGAGACTGCCTAGCCCGAGCCTCAGGATCAGAACGCATCAACCCTTTGGATCGTCAGGGCCGGTCCACCGATGTGGATTATTATGCCTGAACACTACGTTTCCCCGCTCTTTGGGGGCGTAAATGAGCCAACGAATGACTCCATCGGTCCCGGATCGACCGATATAACCGAGGCGCCTCGCAACAACAACAACCACATAAGTCAAACTCGTCAGGGCGTGTAAAACCACTGACGCCACTTCTAGCTAGGAAGAAACGCAGGCCCTCCCTGATGTCCTCTCCCGTTTCTGGTTCATACCGGGGTGTGAGGCTCGCGAATTTCACGTTATACACAAAGCTACGCCACACAGGCGGTGCTTTGATCATCACCACAAGACTTTGCTTTTCAACAGAAGCCCTGATCACTGCATCTTAGCATGCCGCACAGGCAATTCACATCGTGCAACTGATGGCTATCAATCACACAGAATGAATTCCAATGTCAGACACACATTCCATTGTCAAGTCCATTCTGGGTCTGAACGAAACCGGAGGAACTATATACCACGCAAACCCATCGATCTCCACATACGTCTGAACGATCACCACTCATTATCCATATTTTGGGATGCCTCCCAATCAGGACATCAGTTACCATCCAGATGAGGTGAAGATCTTCGGTCTTCGACCACCGTGTTCATCTTCGATTTCTTATCGTCGATTCAGTTATTCAGAATGGGATAAACCCGGTCTTTCTGAGCAACTCGCATATATAATAAACAAGTGTTACACAAACACAACATACGCCTCATTCCAATTCATCAGTCACTAACCGTAAATTAACAAGCGAATAATTCCCCAAATATTAACCCCGAAGGCTGAAACCAACATCAGATCAATACCCAGGAAACCGTTCTGCTTAGCTAACCTACAGTTAGTTTCAAAATTTCACATTCTTCGGGGAAGGTTCCCATTAATTTTATCAAAGATAAATTCCTTTAAATTTATTCTTTAATCATCCTTCGAAAATCAATTCAAACCAAATTTTGGTTTATCCAAACTAGTCGGGATTAACGAACCTTACCGAAGTAATCATTTGTTTTAATTTCCCAATCCCAACCTATTCATCCCATGAAGTAAAACTGGTAATATTTCATATCTAACACCACGGTGTTATCGGTAAATTCAATTACCATTTCATGTTCAAATCTAATTAAAGATTTTACTATCGCCTGGAGCAAAACTGGTGATACTCCATTTTCGATCTTTTCAATCTAATTAAAGATTCATTAAAACTCCACTTAGTTTTAATCTTTAACTGGGTTAAAGAATCGGTGTCATTTAAAACACGGTTCATGATAAACCCCAAAATCACATCACATTTCAATCAGTCCCTAACCGTAAAATAGTAAGTGAGCAATTCCCTAAGTATTAACCCCGAAGACCGAAACCAACATCAGATCAATACCCATGAAACCGTTCAACTTAACTAATCTCCAGTTAGTTTTTGATTTTCTTAACTTCATTGGGTCTAAGAACAGTATTATTGAAGATACCGTTCACGATGACCCAAAATCACATTCTATTAATTATCGGGTTAAAGAACGAGTGTTATTTAAAACACCGTTCACGATAAACCCAAGAATCAATTCGAATTCAATTCCAATTAAATATTATTTAATTGGTACACTTCATTAAATCTAAATAAAAGATTTAATCTTTTTCTCAACTGGGCTTAAGAACAGTGTTAATGAAGACACCATTCACGACAAACCCAAATCACTTTTCATATTAAATACAAGGCTCTAAATAGAAATTATATCGGCACATATTCAGTATCAAACTCTACGACTAACAAATATCGTATTGGAAATAACGATATAAATATCTTTCAAATTTCCATAACAATATCTGTATAATCACGAAATCC
This sequence comes from Allium sativum, assembly GCA_030737875.1. NCBI lineage: Eukaryota > Viridiplantae > Streptophyta > Magnoliopsida > Asparagales > Amaryllidaceae > Allium > Allium sativum. The sequence goes on along the minus strand of JASFAX010001777.1, from coordinate 42,294 downwards.
AACATCGAAATAATCCAAAGACAATTTCGATTCAAATCCATTCCAATTCAATTATTGGAAATCCTGGTTACTTTTAAAATACTTTTCGAATTCAATTTATTTATTTAAAAATAAATAGAATTATAATTCTAGTTCAAAACTAGTTCATTACGATAAAAATCTATTTTTATCTTTTCAAATATGGAGTTTTTCACCCCAAATCTTCACAAATCATTTCCTATGATTTTACACAAATTATTACTATTTTTAATAATTTTATCAAGGCCCGCACAGTCGATTTCCATCAACGGCCATCGAACTGCACTTACAGCGACCTTTTCCAAATTTTATTTGGACATAATTCCAAATCCAACCGTTAGATTTCAAATTTCTAATATTCGTTAGAAAGCTCTTTTTGATACGAACCCAACGGTTCCAGTTTTAGGAGAATCCGACGGTCGGATCTCCCGTAATATCCGTTCGAAGTCAATGGTCAAAATTCGCGAACTACCGCGGCACGGCGCGTTCTATTCAGGCCATTATATTATATATAATATATACTTCGTCGATTTCCTTTTAAAACATATTTTATAAATCGTTTTAAATTCGTTTTCAAAATGACTTCAACTTCCTTTTCAAATTCAAATAAAAATCGAATTTTTCAACATAAATTCATTTTAACTTCATTTCAAATTGATTTCAATTCAAATCGGTTTTCAGTTCAATTTCAATATGTTTTAAACTCAATTCAAAACGATTTCAATTCTATTTCAATCTAATTTGAATTTCAATTCTATTCAGTTTAATTCGAATTTCAATTCTTTTCAATTTAATTCGAATTTCTATTCTTTTCAATATAATTCGAATTTCATTTCAAAATATTCGATTTTGAAATCACTTTTCAATATTCATTATAAAAACGAATATATTCGATATAAATATCGTTCACGTCAAAATGGCGTTAATCTAATCAACACGGCTTCATATATCCTATTTTCATATATTCTATTTCAAATATTTCTTTTTCAAATATTTCTATTTCAAAACTGGAATGAGGCCCAATCAATCACCATATAATGTTAATTATATGGATTGTCTACCACACGTATATAACATCAACGATAAATCATCAACCATCATCCAAAGTGCAAGCTACACTGTATAAGCATCAAATATAAATATTTAACGCTTATAACAGTCTGTCAATCAATCGATCGACATACAACTAAATAATTGGGATTAGTGTACGCCAAATATCATCCCAATACCCGTGTGGGGTTTTAAACAACCAAACACAGATTTTTTTGTGCAGTTGGGCGATGTGTAAAATTTATCGTCCCAATCAATATCAGTCAAATGTGTGTATATAAACAAATCGTCCGATTTGTTTATTTTTATTTCATTTCATATATACGTTAAAATTCTATTTTTAACTATAAAATATTTTTAACTAAATAAATATTTTATTTCATTTCACATCACAACACACAATCAACTACACATCAAAATCATACAAACAAGCATACAAGCCATCCATGGTCTGTGGACGACGGGTGTCGGGTGCTACTAAACACCATCTGCATCCTAGTATATATTTTAACTAGAAAAATTAAAAGTGAGAAGTTCTCACTGATTAGCTAAACCAATCGCCTTGACTCTTCTTATGTAGAAATCTTCGCCGTTCTTGCCTCTTGTCACTTTCTTTGCCCGTATTCTCTACATATGTAAAAATCACATTTTTACTTCGCTATTCAATATATAAAAATCGAATTTTTACTTTGCTATTCAATATATAAAAATCGAATTTTTACTTTGCTATTCAATATATAAAAATTGAATTTTTACTTTGCGATTCAATATATAAAAATCGAATTTTTACTTTGCTATTCAATATATAAAAATCGAATTTTTACTTTGCTATTCAATATACAAAAATCGAATTTTTATCTTGCTATTCAATATATAAAAATCGAATTTTTATCTTCTCTATAATATTAAAATCATATTTTTATTCTTTCTATAATATAAAAATCATATTTTTATTCTTTCTATAATATAAAAATCATATTTTTTATTCTTTCTATAATATAAAAATATCGCCTTTCATTATAAATAAAAATCGCCTTTCATTATAAATAAAAATCGCCTTTCATTACCTCAACTTCTTATATAAAAATCGTGTTTTTATACTATTAAAAATCACTACTTCATATTAATCAAAATACACCTTTCATATATTTTAAAAAAAAATCAAAGCTCTTCATATGCGCTACTTCGTATATGTAAAAACCCTATTTTTCCCATCATAAACATCAAATTTCTATTACTTTACAAATATAAAAATCATATTTTTAATACATATATAATTCTGAAAATAAAAACAAATAAGAAAAAAGGGGCTCGCAGTCGAAATCGAAGGCCAGGGGGGTTTGACCGTCGTGTTGCGTAGCAGGGGAGGCGAGAGACTGCATTGATTGGTGAGGGGATCATCAGAAAATCGAAGGGGAGCGAGGTCTGGTCAGAAGTAGGGGGTGCGCGGGGTCTGCCGAGTGTTCGTCGGAGGTAGGTGGGGCTTCAGCAAGTGGCGCGACGGGTTTTCGTTGTGGGGGTGGAGTTAGGGGTTTACGTAGAGGAGGGGGCGCACGCGAGGAGGGAGAATAGAGGATGAGAGGAGGAGATAGGGGAGACGAGGTGATGGCCGCGCCTGTGGCGCGTTGGCGCTCTGACGGGAGGAGCGACGGCAGCTCCTCCCCCTTCTCCTTTTTTTTAATTTATTTTGGGCTCAGATCTGAAAACGAAGGGGGGGATTTGACTAGTATAAAGGAGATAATATATTTATTTGTTATTATTTTATTCTATTTAAATTCAAAAGGTTGACTTTTCTATCGATCTCCAAACAACGCCCAACGACTGTCGCCTCTAGCTAATTACCCCCATTCTGAACACAATGGGATAAGTATCGTAAGCTGACTCGATCATTTTGATAGGTTTTCGTTTAATTTAAAATATAAATCTTTATATTGAATTTTAAACGCACATTTCAATTTACCGGGGCCACATACTAACTCAAAAAATTCCTGAAAAATATTTTCTAGCTTCATATTGACGATACGGTCCTAACAAAACTAATTTCGTCAATTTCCGAGATCGTTTGAAAAATGGCCATTTTTCAGTCGATTAAAATCAACTGAAACCGCTCAAACGCATTTTCCTTTGCCATGCTCACATATTGATTCGAAAAATTATGAATTTTGGAATCTAGCAATAATTTGACATCGCGGATCCAAAAAGAGTGGTTTCGACGAAATCCGAGGTCATTTGCAAAATTTCCATTTTTAAGGCCCGAAATTCCATATCGACTATTCTGAAATTTCAACTGGACATATCTTTTGATCCCCGCTATGAAATTTTGCTTTTTCGGATTCGTTGGAAAGATATTCTCTATTAGATTCTATTATTTTTGGTTTCGCTACAATCCGGTTTATTTTGCACCCGATACCTTCATTTGAATTTTGAAATCGAATTATTGAACTACCGCGTCATTTTCAATTCCTTTTATATATATAAATAAAATTTATATTCAAACGACGATCTATATAAATATATACGTTCTATTTCTATTCAAATTAAATTTCTCGTCGTTATTATTTAAAATAATTCATTTTAAATAATGAAAATTTGCTAAAATTGCCAAAATGAAAATTTTAAATTGGCCCAGATTTCTGGGTTATTACAATATGGTCCCAACGCAACTTACGGTTCGTCAATCTGATAAAGTATGACGGAGTTATGCTATTACGAAGTTAACGTATATTTAGATTTAATTAACATATGAATTAAATTATAAATGGGCTCACAAATCAAACCCGGCCCATCAAGCAAATACCCAACCCATCCTCAACACTCCTTCTTCCCCAAATTTGTACTCATGGCTCCAGTTTTCACCACACCGTCCATTAACCACCACCGCACCTTCATCTACTTCCCGAAACCACAAACGGATGCCACCACCGAACTTCTCTTCGAACACTCTACCTCGCCGGCTCCTCCTCCTTCAACTCACGCCCATCATTTGATTCCCGTCGTCGCCCCATTTTGCTCAGCACCAGTACAGACATCGACCTCATTTTTCTTCGGTTTCCACAGTAAAATACATACGAGTGCAAAATCACCTCACGAACCCAAAACTGATATCAAAAGATCGAATCGATGCCTAAAATTTCAGTTTCCTCAAACCCTAGTTGCGCTGTTAACACCCGAATCCGACGGAATAGCATTCAAGTGCCACAAAACCAATTTCAAATTGAAGAGAACATTACCAGGAACTCAAAGATATACCTAGAATGATTTAGAGAATTTTATTTCCATTTCTTATGATTTTTATTCCTCCCTTTCTTTTACTGTATGAAGAGAACGATCGGCGGATTTTTCTTAAGTTAAAAGTAGGTTTAGGAAAGTTAAAGTGTTTATATAGGATAGTTAAAATAATTTAATATTCGATTATTATATTGAATTATAAGCAAATGTTGTTTTTTTGTGTCCTCTAAAATTCCTGTGATCACAGACGATATGCAAAAATCACGAAACTGGACATGTAGCTAGAGTTTGACATTACGGTCCCAATGAAACTGGTTTCGTCGAATTCCGACTTCGTATGCTCACACAGCGTATTTTTAACCGTTAAAATACTGACTGTTTCTCACTCTAAAAATCCATAAGACCACATAGTGACTTTAAAAATCACGAAACTGGAAATCTAACAACTATTTGACATTTCGGATCCAACAAAATTAATTTCGTCGAATTCCGACTTCGTTTGCAAAAGTGGCTATTTTTAAAGCTCTAGATGACCCACTCAAATATATAGATATATTTAAATAAATTAAATTAAATATAAATAAATTAATATCATCTTATATATCCACATACGATGTCGTACGCCTCCAGAATATCCTATCAGAGTTTATAACTTGATTATCCAGAATTCCAGAATAAATCGATATTCAATTTATATCGAAAATCCATTTATAACGTAATTAAAGCGTCGCAAATTATAAAGAAATTCCACAGCGACTTTTCTGAAATTTGATTTGGACGTAAATCAAAATCTCCACGACGAAATCCTGATTTTTCTCTTCCACTAGAAAGATATACTCCACCAGCTCCGTACGTTTCTTATTTCACAGAAATCCGATTTAAAACGGCTTCTGTTTATCCAGTTGAAGTTCAAATCGCCAATTTACGAACTGCAGCGCCATTTCAAGCTCGATTTTAATTAAAATATAATTATACGTTCAAACTTCGTTTATATATTATATTCGTTATTCTACTTCAATTCTAAATTGAATTAAATATCATAGATGATCCAGTTCACACTATATCGCCATTTCAGCCAATTCTGATTATTTCAGAATTAAATATATTATTTAATTATTATTTTAATTAAATATTCCCAACTATTAAATTAAACCACCATTTAATTCACTATATCACTATTTATATAATTAAATAAATTAATTATAATACCTCTGCAAATGCGGGTCATTACAATCTTCCCCACTTAAAATAATTTCGTCCTCGAAATTGCTAAGGTAGAGAACGACCCTATCGACTGGTTAGAACATATTTGTTCACTTCTTAACTTCAGTTTCCAACTGGACCAATTTAATTTCAATTAAAATATTAATTAATTCTTATCAACGAAAATTTTCAAAAATCCTGAAAATTTTCTAACGCCTTAATTTTTCGAAAAATTTCGCCAGCACCTCCTTTGTACTGCTCAATAGGTCAAACTCCAACTCGCCTATCTGGGTCATCTCCAACACAAAAGAAAATCAAACAACCAAACGGCTTGCAAATTTGGCTCATAAATCTCATATCCAATAGAAATATAAACTTGTACCTTTTGTCGGCATATCAATATATCCTTTCCACCTGTTATCAATTCAGCGGATACAAGGGTCATCCCTATCAAATTCCAATCTACTTTTATCCATAACACAACCATTCGCTTATATCCGAGCCAAATATCATTTCAAACTCGAGTTTCATTTTCGACTCCCAACTCTTAACTTGATTATCACATCACACTTCAAATTTAAATCTAATAATCCAATTTGTCTTGATATCATTCTAATTCAATCTCAGTTACACTTTACTGGCTTTAATTTAATTCAAATTAGCTTTCACAACTTTCTGTTAAATTTGTTTTTTTTAATTCAAACAATCTTCCCTGGGAGTTTTTAAAAAGTTTACTCTTTTCAAAAATCAAATTTTCCTTTTTGAAATTCAACACAACTTGTCTTTCCCAAAACAAATTCAAAACAATATCTCTGGAAGTAATTCGTCAATTACAACTCGAAAATGAATACTGATGATGCAGCTGTCATCATCAGAATCTATTTTCCAGCGATCGAAGTGAGTTCAATACTATAAAATCATTTCTAACCATTTCCACTTTGAAATTCATTTCAAAATATAATTCACATTGCTTGTAAAACAATTTAAAATCTCCTAGGATCTTAAATTTTCCTTATTTTTAATCTAAATCCATTTACAAACACTTATCCAATTTTCCATAATTTTAATTCAATTTCTGGTTTAAATTTCAGGTTTAACTCATCTGATTTCACGTATTTCACTTATATGAATTCTGATTGGTTATTTACATAATCATTTAATTTATAATCTTACTCGACTATAATATCAACCAATATATCCACTATATTATAATTTTGATATATATATATATATCTTCTCTATATCAAGATATACCTTGAGTAAACTTATTTTAATTTACCCTCTTTCAAAACATAACGTGTCGACCCATCGTATTCGAGTGTTTATAAACACCTACCGATACAGTGGATCAAACTGATCGACCAGAACCCATAAACAACTCAACCAATAAATCTCCATAATATAAGACAATTTTTATATCAAATACAAATACGTTCACTCGTATATATACACTCAAACTCAATTTAGGGCATTACGAACCCTATCTCTACTGAGTCACACCATAGAGCCAAGGTAATTCTTAGCTTAAGCTCCGATACCAACTGTAATGGCCCGGAATTTTGGCGACCTTGGTTACCGCCATAAACTCATTGATGACTAACCAAACATCGAAAAATACCGGATGATTAATGAAAGAAATTAGAGGGTGAGGAAAGATAAGATAGAAACTTAGAATAGAAGAAGAAGAAGAACACAACATCAGAGTAAAACGAACCTCACAGCGGAATGAATAACATATAATAGATCACATATCTTTGAAATATAAATCTGTACTTGAATATACATATCATTTTCAAAGTACAACACTTACAACACAGCGGAAATAAACTATAGCTATATGATCCTGAAGCCTCCTGCTCCAGCTCTTCAAGTATATGTAAATCCCGACTAATTGACTGCCCGTACAAAATTGGGCACCCAAGAGTTTAGGGAAACAAAACAAAATAAACTCCGGGTCAGTCATGGGACTGGTATGAGTAAAACAGTTTAAAACAGTTCGAACAAGTAAATGATATCTCATAAGACCACGCCGTATAATGGAACGGGTTTTTCCCTTATGAGAATCCAAAATATCTTTATATCAAAAACCTTTTGATATTATAATAATGTCTATCAACCACAATATAATAATCATTTAGCAGAAACGCTTTCATCTCACGTTCTATATATATAGTATACAATAAAAACCGCAAGCACGTATTGGGTAATGGATTTCCAACTATGACAAGGTATGGAACCACCTTTCGCTAGTGTACTTATAGAAAGGAATACACTGGGTTCAACAAGAACATCTTGCAACCCGGCCGCACATGACCGACCACTCATTTCGCTTGAGTGTATCGAATGTATATCACCAACGGTTGGGATCAGCAACCGTTTCCCGAATGGGACATGTTAGACCAAAAAATGGCTCTAACACCCAAATTGTCGAATTTTGAGCATAGGATATGAAGAAAAAATCGAAAAATAGAGAAAAAAGCAAGACAACGAGATTTTTATAGTGGTTCGGCGTTAACGAGCCTACGTCCACGTCATATTTTCTCATTTCACTCATGGATTACAATTACAATGAATATTGTCTTTCAATCACTTGAATTCAATGAATAATTCTCTCTGAATCCATTGAATTTATTAAGGAAGATGGTGGTTATTCATGGAGAAGTGTTGGCTATGGCAGCCATGGATCAGGAGATGCCAAAAAGTCCCTTGAAAATGCCCTCTGAAGGTGTATTTATAGCTGTAGGAAAGCTCCTGGGAGGACTGGTTCGTGATGGGGTACGTGGCAGGCGATCCAGAAAAATAGGAGAGCCAGTAGCCTTGATAATAGGTCAGAACAAGCTGCGTGTGAACAGGTCCGAAGGTCGGATCGCGGTCATAGGTCGGATCGCGGTCATAGGTCGGATCGCGGTCATAGGTCGGATCGCGTAGGCAAGGTCGGATCGGATCGCGTAGGCAAGGGCGGATCGGATCGCGTAGGCAAAGGCGGATCGGATCGCGGTCATATGCCAGCTTACACCCGTTCACGGAAATGGGCGTAACTTTCAAACCGTAAGTCCGATTGAGCCTAACCAAAGCTCAAACTGAAGCTAATTCAAAGGGCTACGAGTATATGAGGTGAATAGATCCAAATGAGGTCATTTGATAGGGGTTTCGGGCCAGTTTATACTGATGTTGTGATTTTGACCAAACTGCCTTGTGTCTTTTGACGATGCTTCCAATGCTAGAGAGCGATGTTATCCAGAGATTCCATATGAGACAGCATTTACCCAGAGGTGTGTCAACATGATCTTTGCTTTGGGTAGCCTAGTCACAAAGCAGGCTAACAGGACAGCATCAACAATAGATTTTTAGAAGTAAATGAAACTCTAGATCAGGTGATTATACACCTACTTCGGAGCGACCGACTTAGCCATGTTGCCTGCCCGATTTCTGTCATTTACCGGATGTGAGGCTAGAAGCTACGCTTTATCATCACACCAGATTCACTTCGAATGCCACATTGTCAGATTCATTGAAAATCACTAATTGACATCTACAACAGTACATTACGTGTTAGCTAAAGAAGTTTCCTTCTCCACTTCCACTCTTGGTACGGTTGAAGAAATCAATGTACGTGACCTTTCTGGAAATACTCTGTCAGACATTCATCCATACAAGTCATCCAGGAACAGGATGAACCGAAGGCACTATTCATTATATCCATCTTAGGCACTGTTATCTAAGATTTATACAACAGCCCTTGCACTTTACCCCGTCTTCAATTTTCTTTGGCATATATGATTCGCAACGCTTATGCCAATACAGAGTGGTTGTTTGGATAATAATCCAACCGGTCTCTCCATATTAACAACGTTAAAATGGTCAAAACTTCGATAGCCTGTGATTTAACCATCAAAGAAAACAGGTGTGCAAACAACGATATTATTTCCAGACGGAAATTTTATCAATCAATCATCAATCATATATATATATATTCATATTCCTTATTTCTATGTTTAGAAAATATACGTTATTAACACTGGAAAACATTTCCATTGTTATTTACATATCACTATCATTTTACAACTATCAGTCCCTGACTGTAAACTAGTAGGAGAACAATTCTCTAAGTATAAACCCCGAAGGCCGAAACCAACATCAGATCGATACTCCGAAAACTATTCAACTTAACTAATCTCTAGTCAGTTTCTAATCTGGTTTAACTCTATTTGATTAAATCTAATTGATTAACTCTAATGGTTTTAACTATCTCTGTTTTACTCTAATCGATTTACTCTATTTGATTTACTCAAATCGATTAATCTATTCATATCCTAAATAAATATTCCTTTATCCTATTTATTTTCTAAATAAATAATCCACTTTATACATATCCCATTTATAAATATTCTCTTTTATAAAATCTTTTGATTTTATAAATAATTTCCCTTATAAAATCCTTTGATTTTATAAATATTATTTTCAATATCACTTTGAAAATTCCTTTTCCCCAAATCCCAGTATGTTATGGTGTTTTAACCTAACAAATTACGATGTCCAATATCGTCCATACACACACAATCAACAACAGGTTATAATTCACATCATATATCAAAATATATGAAAAACAATAAAATAATTGTTGAGGAATCCAGTCGGATTCCTCCAACCTGTTTCCCTACATCCACAGATGTTACACAATAAAATCAACATCACTTTCAGTTCCATATGATATATTTTGATAAACAGAATCGATATAGAAATTCAACTAACTGACTAGTAGTTCAATCAAACAGTCAACACACAGTCAATCAGCCAATATTCAACAGTTATAAAAATACAACATGAAATTATAAACTGTTTAGAGTTAGTGAGATTTACTCACTTTAGCAGTTCATCGTTAAAGAACGATAAACTGTCATTTGATTTGAATCAAACAATTTATTTCGCCATAAATTCATATGAGCCCCAATCCACTTCCAGTCAGCTTCATTGTGAAGCTCTCGTCCATACGATCCCAATGCAACTTACGGTTCGTCAATCTGATAAAGTATGACAGAGTTATGCTATTACGAAGTTAACGTATATTTAAATTTAATTAACACATGAATTAAATTATAAATGGGCTCACAAATAAAACCCGGCCCATCAAGCAAATACCCAACCTGTCCTCAACACTCCTTCTTCCCCAAATTTGAACTCGTGGCTCCAGTTTTCACCACACCGTCCATTAACCACCACCGCACCTTCATCTACTTCCCGAAACCACAAACGGATACCACCATCGAACTTCTCTTCGAACACTCTACCTCGCCGGCCCCTCCTCCTTCAACTCGCGCCCATCATTTGATTCCCGTCGTCTCCCTATTTCGCTCAGCACCAGTACAGACATCGACCTCATTTTGCTTCGGTTTCCACCGTAAAATACATACGAGTTCCAAATCACCTCACGAACCCAAAACTGATATCAAAAGATCGAATCGATGCCTAATATTTCAGTTTCCTCAAACCCTAGTTGCGCTGTTAACACCCGACTACGACGGAATAACATTCGAGTGCCACAAAACCAATCTCAAAATCAAGAGAACATTACCAGGAACTCAAAGATATACCTAGATTGTTTATAGAATTTTATTTCCATTTCTTACGATTTTTATTCCTCCCTTTCTTTTACTGTATGAAGAGAACGAGCGGCGGATTTTTCTTAAGTTAAAATTAGGTTTAGGAAAGTTAAAGTGTTTATATAGGATAGTTTAAATAATTTAATATTCGATTGTTATATTAAATTATAAGCAAACGCTGTTTTTTTGTGTCCTCTAAAGTTCCTGTGATCATAGACGATACCCAAAAATCATGAAACTGGACATGTAGCTAGAGTTCGACATTACGGTCCTAATGAAACTGGTTTCGTTGAATTCCAACTTCGTATGCTCACACAGCGTATTTTTAACCATCAAAATACCGACTGTTTCTCACTCAAAAAATCCGTACGACCACATAGTGACTCTGAAAATCACGAAATGGGAAATCTAACAACTATTTGACAATGCGGATCCAACAAAATTAATTTCGTTGAATTCCGATTTCGTTTGCAAAAGTGGCTATTTTAAAAGCTCTGGATAACCCATTTAAGTATATAAATATATTTAAATAAATTAAATTAAATATAAATAAATTAATATCATCGTATATATCCATATACGATGTCGTACGGCTCTAGAATATCCTATCAGAGTTTATATCTTGATTATCCAGAATTCCAGAATAAATCGATATTCAATTTATATCGAAAATCCATTTATAGCGTAATTAAAGCATCACAAATTATAAAGGAATTCCACAGCGACTTTTCTGAAATTTGATTTGGTCATAAATCAAAATCTACGCGACGAAATCCTGATTTTTCTCTTCCACTAGAAAGATATACTCCACCAGCTCCGTACGTTTCTTATTTCACATTAATCCGATTTAAAACGGCTTCTGTATATCCAGTTGAAGTTCAAATGGCCAATTTACGAACTGCAGCGCCATTTCAAGCTCGATTTTAATTAAAATATAATTATACGTTCAAACTTCGTTTATAAAATATATTCGTTATTCTACTTCAATTCTAAACTGAATCAAATATCATAGATGATCCGGTTCACACCATATCGCCATTTCAGCCAATTCTGATTATTTCAGAATTAAATATATTATTTAATTATTATTTTAGTTAAATATTTCCAGCTATTAAATTAAACCACCATTTAATTCACTATATCACTATTTATATAATTAAATAAATTAATTATAATACCTCTGCAAATGCGGGTCATTACACCTTATGTACTTTTGCCAAAATCTTCTTCTCCTCAACCAAATAGCAATCTTGCAGCGAATTCCCTCCATACCAAAAAACCCGACCAATTTTCTTCCATTGTGTACATTGTATTCTTTTTTCGTTTTTTTCTCCTTTTAAACATAAAGTCTGAATCCCATACAGAAATTTTACAGCCTGCGTTCCCTTCCCTATTTCTTCTTCTCCAACTTTACATTTCATGAAGTTTGTTTGTTCGCAGAAATTATCCCTTCTTCCTCAAATGGGTAGCCATCACCGCATTGTAAGTGAACACAGTAGGCTCGTCCTCGAGAAACCAGCCTGTCTGGCAGTGGTAAATGCCTTGTCCACCCCTCCCTCCTGTCTTTCCCGTTCTGAAGCTCCTTAGCATGATACATGGAAAAGAAAAAAAACTTTCGAACCCATGACCGTGCTTCCCCATCACTGTTTCTACCCCTAATGATTCATGATTTTCCGAACCCAAACCACCAGCGATCTTTACTTTAAACTCGCACCATCGAAGAAGACTGTGATCTTCGCCCAGTTTCACGTACACGCAGCATAGGGTGTGAACCATTTCGTGGTCGAAACCCACAAACTCCAATCACTTGTGCTCCTCCTCGCCCTCATCCCAATGCCACATCCCTCACCATGCCAATGCCTACTACCTATCCGAGCTTCGCTAGAACCCAACCGATAACCCACTCTGGAAACCTCCCTACCCCTATGCTGAAAGAAATGGTGACCGTGTTTTTTTTTTATATTGAGAGATCGTTTATTTCAAAATAAGAGAGAAAAAGGATTTTTTTTTGCTTACTGGAAGAAAAAGGAAATTGTGACCGTCCGCCCCGCACCAGTCGACATTTCCTCTGATAGTGCGCTGTACACATGCCCGACTAGCATGGAACGGTCGCCAAAGAAAGGAAAGAAGATGAAGGAACTAATAAAGAAACCTGTAGAATGTCTCACAGCGCATGGAACAAAATATAGTAATAACATAATTTTGTCATAAAACAGTCGAGATAGTGCATAAGCTGAAAACTAAACCAACATAGCAGCGGAAATCCAAATACAGCTTATGATCCAACTTCATTATTACAATTTTAAACTGTCTCTAAAGAAAAAGAAAGCTAAAGGTGGAAGATGCACTACTAATGCTCAAGCAGTGATCTTCAATGTAACAACCCGTATTTTCAATAAACTGTTATAACATAAATCGAGGCAGAATGTAATTCAAAAATCTGAATCAAGGGAAACGGGCTATGCCATTGCGTTCGTCTCGGAAAAATACGCGAAATAGAGTCCGAGTTTTCGAAAATCGGAGTCCGTATGACCCAGTTAAGGCCCATGGAAGTTTTCAGAAAATTTCTATGATAAAAACAGATTTAAATTTCAAATTAAAAACAAGGGTTAGGGCATTCTGGAGCAGGCGGGAAAAATTCCCGCCAGGACCCGCATGTCGACAGCCCTGTCGACAGGGCCCCCAGGGTGTCGACAGCCCTGTCGACAGGGGGTGCCCGGGCAGTTTAGCCTGGTGCACCATTTCTGATTTGGGCTGGGTCTTGTGGCTTGGTTCTAGAGAGTTCCGAGATCTGACGGGCCTAAACTAACCTAGGGTTAATCCTAGGGCTAAAAACACTCTAATCTTCTATAAATATACCCCTAATCCTACCCTAAAGCCTCATTAATCAATCTAGCAACTAAACTATGTCAAATTGAATCCTCAAATGGCCTCCACCTAAAAACCCTAGCCTCCACCTTCCTCAAAGTTTAATCCTATGAAGATATGATGATCATACAACCTTTTCTATGTTGTATGAATGCTTAATAACTTGCATACTTCATTAAGTTGCAAGTTTGATTTGCTAAGTTTGTGTTTTTGGGATTTTGCAAAAGGGTTTTCTTATTTGAAGCTTTGTTTTGGGTTTTCAAAGGGCTTCTTCATCTTATTTAGTGGATTTGTGACTTGTTTATATTTGTAAGCCCTCTTACCTTCACTTTACAAACTCTAAAGTTATCATGTGGTGAAAGTTGAGATTTATGTGAGTTTATTTGATTATGCATGCTTATGCGAACTCACTATGCCATGTTTTACATGTTTCATAAGTTATGCATGCTTATGCGAATTCACTATGTCATGTTTTACATGTTTCATAAGTTATGTATGCTTATGCGAATTCACTATGCCATGTTTTACATGTTTCATAAGTCATGCATGTTTATGCAAGTCCACCTTACCATGTTGTACATGTTTTATGGGTTATGCATGTTTATGCAAGTTCACCTTACCATGTTATGCAAGTTTTATGGGTTATGCATGTTTATGCAAGTTCACCTTACCATGTTATGCAAGTTTTATGGGTTATGCATGCTTATGCGAGTTCACCTTACCATGTTATGCAAGTTTTATGGGTTATGCATGTTTATGCGAGTTCACTATGACATGATTTGCAAGTTTAACATGTATGCATGTTTATTATGATATGTGAAGTTCATCATGTATGTTATGCCAAGTTACCTTTTATACCCTTATGCGTTATGACGAATATGTAAGCGAGATAATGACGTTGGGAGGGTTTGGGTAAACTTAAAAATACATGGAACTAAAAGATTGGGAATTTACCTATTAAGTTAGGTCTACCCCTTGGGAATTTACCTATTAAGTTAGGTCTACCCAAGTATATGTTAACTTGTAAATATGTTTTAAAGTGGACATGATGTTAGATAACATGATATGGCCAACTCGAGGTTAGACCTAGTTGTGGTGTAAATCTTCCTAGGTAACCACAACGTGGGGTCTAATGTGGGTAGTTGGTCATGTTGCACCGTAAGACCCGAGGTTAGACCTAGACGTGGTGTAAATCTTCCCAGGTAACAACGGATGTCTAATGTGAGAGGTTGGGTGCATTAATAAATTAATGCCTCATGATTAGGGTTAAGTCATGGCCCACTAATACTTAACCAATAATGGGGATGCGAGGATTAGATGGGGTTAAGTGGTTACACTTAACTAATTTAATCCAGGATTAGTGAGGGGTTAAAACCACACTTAACCCTCTTAGAAACCCTAGCAACGTGGTCTGTTCCAGCAGTAATCCCAGTTTGGTATCATTCACAACCCTAGAGGCTAGGCTAGGGCGGGGCACGATTACTGGACTGATGTAAGCGACCAAAGCGACGGCTGAGTGGTACAGCGGTGCGGGTCCGGCGGGCTACGGACGTGCACGTAGTCCGATGTTGGACAAACTCGAGGCACGGGTACCAGTAGGTTTAGACTGTGCATTATTGCTTAGGTGTCTGGGGTTGACACCCGAGGGCTTGATACACCCAAAGGTGGACCCAGCGCTGTCTGACTACATCCATGTAGGCCTTATGGACACCAACACTGGACGTGTTAGGTTTATAGGGAGCCGATCGACTAGACCGTTGGGCTGGACCTTATACTAAGGTCACTTCATGTTATTGGGCCAAAGTTTGGGCAAAGGGATCAAGATCTGTTTCGTGGGTTTGCTAGTACACTGTGGTGCAAAGCTTAATCTTCTTATGTGATGTCACCTTTATCTATTGCCAGTATGTTCATCTCAGTTTCAATCATGCTGTTAACTTTATTAGTTTATAGATTGATCGTAGTAGGGCTTACCAGTCTTTTTGACTGACCTGTTTTCTCTCGCTTCTTTTCTTCCGTTTCCCCCCCCACAGGTTCTCAGGGAGGGGCTACATCTGCTTAGTGGATCTTTGGCTTGCTTGTTGGATAGCTCATGTATGGATCTGAGCTAGCTGTGGCTTATCTTTTATTTCTGGGGATTAGTACTGATGTTTTACCATATATTTTGTTTCTACGTATCTAGACTTATGTTGTATTTTGGATCATGACATTTTGATACTATGTACTTGACTATGTTGGTTTTGTGAGATGATGATGATGGGTTTTTATCTGCTACCGCTACTTTACTTATATTTATTTTTATATATTCTGTCTTGCGATATCTCTGTGCATGTTTACCTTCACAATAACGCCCCTCCAAAGCTAGTACATTCTAAGGAGTGATCCTAGTGGAGGTGGGGTGTTACATTTGGTATCAGAGCACAAGGTTAACAAGATTGAACAAAACTTTTGAAAAAAAGGACCCTTTTTGAAAAACTATTTTCAAAAACCTACTAAGTATTTTCCAAAATAAAGTCTAGATTATTTTAAGGCTAATCCCCAAAAGCCATCAGCGTTATCCCTCGTTCTCTTGACCTGATCTTATCTTATCTTTCGTTTCAGTATGGCTGAGAATCTTGACATCCCAGATGGAGTGAACGTACCACTCTGGTATAGGAGACTTCTAGAAGCTAGGGCGGCAGCTGGTCCCGCCAACCCTACTCCCACTCCTCCTCCTGTAGTTGAGAATCCTATCCCTAATATCCCTCCTCCGGTGATTCCTGTTCCCCCTCCTCCAGCAGTCAATATTCCTCCTCCCGTGGCTAATGTTCCACCCCCTCCTGTTGCTGAGGCTCCTCTTCCTCCTCCTCCCCCTCAGCATCCTCAGATTGAGTTCACGAAGGTTTGTAAAGACTTCAAGGCAATGGGAGGCAAGAATTTCCTAGGCACGGAATCTTTTGTTGAAGCTAGGAATTGGCTGAAAGACACGGAGGACTTGTTTGCTATCTTTGGGATTGATGACGAGAGGAAAATCCTATTGACAGTGTGGCTTTTGAAAGATGAAGCGGCCTATTGGTGGGAGGTCACCAATGGGACGAGGCCCGTTGAGACTTGGGCCGATTTGAGGGCTAGATTTGTGACCAAGTTTCTATCTTCGGCTGAGGCGAATTTACAGATGGAGAAGTTCATTGCATTAAAGCAAGGTGATATGTCTGTCAAGGAGTATGTGAACAAGTTTAACCAGCTTGCCCGATTCGGTTTAGACATGGTCAATACTCCCGAGAAGAAGGCTCTTCGATTTGCTAGAGGGTTGAATGAGCCACTACAGGGCTTGGCGATGTCACATATTCCGCATGGAGCTACTTTCGAGAGTTTGGTCAATATGGCTCTGCTTCAGGGAGATGGAAAGAAAGAAGTCAAGTCGAGCGATACCCAAGCAAAGAAGATTGATTCTCAAGGCAAAGGCAATCAAGGTGGTCAAAGCAGCCAGGGGAATCAGGGCAAGAACAAGAAAGGGAACAACAACAACAAAGGCAAGGGAAAGTGCAATTACTGTGGCATAGCTGGGCATTTTGCTAAGGATTGCAGGAAGAAGAAAAGGAAGCTTAGTGGTGGATGCTTTTCTTGTGGAGAGACTGGGCACTTCAGCAAGGAATGCCCAAAGAAGAAAGGACAGGCTGGACCTTCAGGAGGGCAAGTTCATGCTCTCAATGCCGCTTCAGTTCCCGAGCGAGGTAGTGTTTCTGTTGACAACCTTGTTTATATCTCTGATCTTCCAGTGCGTACCTTGTTTGATTCAGGTGCTTCACATAGCTTTATTTCATCTGATCTTGTTGATAACTTGCACCTTAGTACTAGCTTAGTGGATGATCCCGTTTGTGTTTCGAATCCCATTGGGGGTTCTGCTCATCTATCAATGATATGTGAGGATCTGAGGATCTCTATACTCAGCGTAGAGTTCTTATGTAGTGCGTATGTTCTAGGTTTCAGGGGATACGGATTGATCTTGGGCATGGATTGGCTGTCCAGATATGGAGCCATTCTGGATTGTGAGCATAGGGTTGTAAGGCTTGTGACTCGCCTGGGCAACACCTTAGAGATTACATGCAATCCGAAGAATCCCGTCATGTTGTGCTATCTAGAATCTCTCGACTCATCAGAGGAGGCCCTTCAGTCTGTAAGGGTGGTCCGAGATTATCCAGATGTTTTTGAAGAAGTTAAGGGGTTGCCCCCTAAACGAGAGATTGATTTTCGCATCTATCTGGTGGATAATGCTAAGCCCATTTCTTTACCCGTTCGGCATATGGCTCCACGTGAGAGACGGGAGCTGAGCAAGCAAGTGAAAGAATTGCTTGAGAAGAACTTCATCAGAAGGAGTATATCCGAATGGGGAGCGCCTGTGGTGTTTGCTACTAAGGCAGATGGCTCTCTTCGACTCTGTGTGGATTATAGAGAATTGAATAAGCTGACTAAGAAAAACAGACACCCGTTACCGAGGATAGATGATCTCTTTGATCAGCTTGTTGGTGCTTCTGTTTTCTCTCAGCTTGATCTTGCCACGGGTTTTCATCAGCTCAGAGTGGCTGAAGATAGTATAGACAAGACTGCATTCAGAACTCCAGACGGATTCTTTGAATGGCTTGTTATGCTATTCGGTTTGACGAATGCACCCGCGTATTTTGTGGATTTGATGAGTAGGGTGTTTCGGGAGTTCTTGAATAAGTTTGTCGTGGTCTTTGTGGTTGATATTCTGGTCTTCTCCAAGGATGAAGAAGAGCATGCGAGGCACCTAGTAGAGGTGATGGATACGCTCAGAGCACACCAGTTAAAGGCCAAGTTCTCCAAGTGCCACTTTTGGAGAAGGGAAGTCAGATTCCTTGGGCATATCGTATCCAAGCAAGGCTTGGCGGTGGATCCCGCTAAGGTGGTTGCAGTTCAGGATTGGAAGACTCCAAGGAATGCAACCGAGGTGAGAAGCTTTCTGGGTCTTGCGGGTTTTTACCGGAAGTTCATCAAGGACTTCGCGAAGATATCCGCTCCTCTTACTAAGTTGACGAAGAAGAACTTAGTCTTTGCTTGGGATATGGATTGTGAGCTTGCTTTTCAGAGACTCAAGAGAGCCCTTACCTCCGCACCCATTCTAGCTTTACCCGATGGTGGTAAGATATTTACCGTGTACACTGATGCTTGTGGCACGGGATTGGGCGCCGTTCTGATGCAAGAGGGCAGAGTTATATTTTTTGGTGGGAGGCAACTTAAGGTGCATGAGAGGAATTATCCCACTCATGATCTAGAGCTGGCAGCGATTGTATATGCACTCAAAGCTTGGCGTCATTATCTTCTGGGAGAGAGATTTGAGCTGTATACTGATCATAAGTCTTTGAAGTATCTCTTTTCGCAGAAGGATCTGAACTTGAGGCAGCAGAGATGGATGGAATTCCTGGCTTCCTATGATTTTGACATAGCCTATACCCCTGGCAAGGGGAATGTTGTAGCGGATGCGTTGAGTAGGAAAAGGTTGACACTAAGTACTCAATTTGTTGAGATGAAGAATTTAGAGTTCTTGGCAACCTTTGATTTTTCCTTGACAGTTGAGTCGATGACCGGTTCTTTGGCATATCTAGAGCTCAGGCCTACCCTTCTGGATCAAGTTGGGGCTTCGCAGAAGGAAGACCCTCAGATAATTGAGATCATGGATAAGCTGATTCGAGGGGAGACATCTAGTCACCTTGCTCGATATTCTATAGACGATAAGGGTTGGCTGAGGAGAGACGGAAGGCTTTGTGTTCCGGTGGTAGAAGACGTGGTGAGGAAAGTTCTTGAGGAAGCACATCGCTCCAAGAAGACTATACATCCAGGTGGTGATAAGATGTATAAGGACATGAAGCGCGTTTTCTTCTGGCCTGGAATGAAGAAGGATGTGGCGGAGTTTGTCTCGAGATGTGTTATTTGTCAGAGAGTAAAGGCTGAGTCGAAGAAGCCCGGTGGGCTATTGCATCCGCTAGAGGTCCCGCTATGGAAGTGGGAGAGCATTTCTATGGACTTTATTGATGGGCTTCCAAGGTCAAGGAGAGGGAATACGAGCATATGGGTCATTGTAGATAGGCTTACGAAGAGTGCTCATTTTATCCCAGTGAAGAGCAAAAGGACCGCATTTGGACTAGCATCAGTATATCTTCGTGAGATAGTGCGACTACATGGAGTCCCTTCCAGCATAGTCAGTGACCGAGACCCCATCTTCACTAGTCAGTTCTGGAACAGTTTACAGGAAGCTATGGGCACGAGATTGAACCTGAGTACGGCCTATCACCCACAAACAGACGGCCAAACAGAAAGGGTGAATAGGGTACTTGAGGACTTGCTGAGGCTTTGCATTCTGGATTTTGGTGGTGCTTGGGAAGACCATCTTCCTCTTGTTGAGTTTGCATATAACAACAGTTATCAGGCGAGCATAGGGATGGCACCATTTGAGGCTTTATATGGGAGGCCGTGCAAGTCACCTACATGTTGGTGGGAGTCCACGGATAAGCTTATACTTGGACCCGACATGATTAGGGATACATCCGAGAAGGTCGAGTTGATTAGAAGACGGATGAAAGCGGCCCAAGACCGGCAGAAATCCTATGCTGACAGGCGAAGATCCGAATTGGAGTTTGAGGTTGGGGACAAGGTTTTCGTAAAGGTTTCTCCTTTGCGGAATGTGGTCCGATTTGGAGCTGTTGGGAAGCTAGCACCGAGATTTGTTGGACCCTTCCCCATCATAGAGAGAATTGGGAAGATGGCTTATAGAGTGCAATTGCCCGAGAAGTTGTCCGGAGTGCATAATGTCTTCCATGTCTCGCATCTCCGGAAATGCCTGCATGAGTCCGCTGAGGTAGTTGAACCTAGCATTCTTGAAGACGTGGAAGTGGAGAAAGAGGCAACTTTAAGGAGAGCTCCGATTCGTATCTTGGGGACAGAGACCAAGAAGCTAAGGAATCGTGAGGTCAGATTGGTGAAAGTTCAATGGGGTGAAGCCGAAGAAGACGCAACTTGGGAAACCGAGGTGAAGATGCGTGGGCTTTATCCATTCCTTTTTGAGGGTACACTCTCAATCTCTTTCCTTTGTTAGTATATCTTTCTCTTTGCTATCCATGTTTATCTAGTTATCGTGCAAATCTTGTCATGAGAACCTTAGGTAGAAACCCTTTGGATGAAACATGTGTTTGAAACATGTTATGTTTGATGGTTGCAAGTGGTTGCAAGTGTTTGCAAGTGGTTACTCGTGGATGCATGATACACATTAGGCACTAGATCGGCTCACACACTCCTCATATTGCATGTGCATGAGTGTTTTTGCTTATTCTTGGATGAAATTTGTATGCAATCACATGGATGTTGCATATGGGTGTGTGATTGAGCACGCATGTAGATATTATACATTATGTTAGGGATTTGCATACATATGGATACATTTCACTAACATATCTTGCATTGATCTTTGCATTAGATAAGTACATATACACACACTTTTGCATATGTTCATACAGCATTTAGAATCTTTTAAGGACAATGGTTGCTCGTGGATGATGTTTTGAGTAGATGGATGTTGGATGGTAGGATATGTTCTTCCTAACTTGAAGATTTCGGGGACGAAATCATTTAAGGAGGGGAGAATGTAACAACCCGTATTTTCAATAAACTGTTATAACATAAATCGAGGAAGAATGTAATTCAAAAATCTGAATCAAGGGAAACGGGCTATGCCATTGCGTTCGTCTCGGAAAAATACGCGAAATAGAGTCCGAGTTTTCGAAAATCGGAGTCCGTATGACCCAGTTAAGGCCCATGGAAGTTTTCAGAAAATTTCTATGATAAAAACAGATTTAAATTTCAAATTAAAAACAAGGGTTAGGGCAATCTGGAGCAGGCGGGAAAAATTCCCGCCAGGACCCGCATGTCGACAGCCCTGTCGACAGGGCCCCCAGGGTGTCGACAGCCCTGTCGACAGCCCTGTCGACAGGGGGTGCCCGGGCAGTTTAGCCTGGTGCACCATTTTTGATTTGGGCTGGGTCTTGTGGCTTGGTTCTAGAGAGTTCCGAGATCTGACGGGCCTAAACTAACCTAGGGTTAATCCTAGGGCTAAAAACACTCTAATCTTCTATAAATATACCCCTAATCCTACCCTAAAGCCTCATTAATCAATCTAGCAACTAAACTATGTCAAATTGAATCCTCAAATGGCCTCCACCTAAAAACCCTAGACTCCACCTTCCTCAAAGTTTAATCCTATGAAGATATGATGATCATACAACCTTTTCTATGTTGTATGAATGCTTAATAACTTGCATACTTCATTAAGTTGCAAGTTTGATTTGCTAAGTTTGTGTTTTTGGAATTTTGCAAAAGGGTTTTCTTATTTGAAGCTTTGTTTTGGGTTTTCAAAGGGCTTCTTCATCTTATTTGGTGGATTTGTGACTTGTTTATATTTGTAAGCCCTCTTACCTTCACTTTACAAACTCTAAAGTTATCATGTGGTGTTTATTTGATTATGCATGCTTATGCGAACTCACTATGCCATGTTTTACATGTTTCATAAGTTATGCATGCTTATGCGAATTCACTATGTCATGTTTTACATGTTTCATAAGTTATGTATGCTTATGCGAATTCACTATGCCATGTTTTACATGTTTCATAAGTTATGCATGTTTATGCAAGTTCACCTTACCATGTTGTACATGTTTTATGGGTTATGCATGTTTATGCAAGTTCACCTTACCATGTTATGCAAGTTTTATGGGTTATGCATGTTTATGCAAGTTCACCTTACCATGTTATGCAAGTTTTATGGGTTATGCATGCTTATGCGAGTTCACCTTACCATGTTATGCAAGTTTTATGGGTTATGCATGTTTATGCGAGTTCACTATGACATGATTTGCAAGTTTAACATGTATGCATGTTTATTATGATATGTGAAGTTCATCATGTATGTTATGCCAAGTTACCTTTTATACCCTTATGCGTTATGACGAATATGTAAGCGAGATAATGACGTTGGGAGGGTTTGGGTAAACTTAAAAATACATGGAACTAAAAGATTGGGAATTTACCTATTAAGTTAGGTCTACCCCTTGGGAATTTACCTATTAAGTTAGGTCTACCCAAGTATATGTTAACTTGTAAATATGTTTTAAAGTGGACATGATGTTAGATAACATGATATGGCCAACTCGAGGTTAGACCTAGTTGTGGTGTAAATCTTCCTAGGTAACCACAACGTGGGGTCTAATGTGGGTAGTTGGTCATGTTGCACCGTAAGACCCGAGGTTAGACCTAGACGTGGTGTAAATCTTCCCAGGTAACCACGGATGTCTAATGTGAGAGGTTGGGTGCATTAATAAATTAATGCCTCATGATTAGGGTTAAGTCATGGCCCACTAATACTTAACCAATAATGGGGATGCGAGGATTAGATGGGGTTAAGTGGTTACACTTAACTAATTTAATCCAGGATTAGTGAGGGGTTAAAACCACACTTAACCCTCTTAGAAACCCTAGCAACGTGGTCTGTTCCAGCAGTAATCCCAGTTTGGTATCATTCACAACCCTAGAGGCTAGGCTAGGGCGGGGCACGATTACTGGACTGATGTAAGCGACCAAAGCGACGGCTGAGTGGTACAGCGGTGCGGGTCCGGCGGGCTACGGACGTGCACGTAGTCCGATGTTGGACAAACTCGAGGCACGGGTACCAGTAGGTTTAGACTGTGCATTATTGCTTAGGTGTCTGGGGTTGACACCCGAGGGCTTGATACACCCAAAGGTGGACCCAGCGCAGTCTGACTACATCCATGTGGGCCGTATGGACACCAACACTGGACGTGTTAGGTTTATAGGGAGCCGATCGACTAGACCGTTGGGCTGGACCTTATACTAAGGTCACTTCATGTTATTGGGCCAAAGTTTGGGCTAAGGGATCAAGATCTGTTTCGTGGGTTTGCTAGTACACTGTGGTGCAAAGCTTAATCTTCTTATGTGATGTCACCTTTATCTATTGCCAGTATGTTCATCTCAGTTTCCATCATGCTGTTAACTTTATTAGTTTATAGATTGATCGTAGTAGGGCTTACCAGTCTATTTTACTGACCTGTTTTCTCTCGCTTCTTTTCTTCCGTTTCCCCCCCCCCCCCCCCCCACAGGTTCTCAGGGAGGGGCTACATCTGCTTAGTGGATCTTTGGCTTGCTTGTTGGATAGCTCATGTATGGATCTGAGCTAGCTGTGGCTTATCTTTTATTTCTGGGGATTAGTACTGATGTTTTACCATGTATTTTGTTTCTACGTATCTAGACTTATGTTGTATTTTGGATCATGACATTTTGATACTATGTACTTGACTATGTTGGTTTTGTGAGATGATGATGATGGGTTTTTATCTGCTACCGCTGCTTTACTTATATTTATTTTTATATATTCTGTCTTGCGATATCTCTGTGCATGTTTACCTTCACAATAACGCCCTTCCAAAGCTAGTACATTCTAAGGAGTGATCCTAGTGGAGGTGGGGTGTTACATTCAACAACACAGGGAGAATATCTATATGTATCACACGTGGAAGCCTCCTGCTCGTCTCCGGATCAGCTACTCATGCATACCCAGCTAACCTGTCTCTAGTCTGCTCGTGAGAGCACCCAGAGTAATAAGAAGTGACATAAAACTCCGGGTCAGACAAAAAGTCTGGTATGAGCGATAAGCAACAAAACAGAACAATAACAGGTATAATCCAATCATACCTGAACCTGGACCTACAACCAAAGAGTTAGCACTAGATACCGTACAATACTCTAAGGTGCCACTAAACAGATGGTGTAAAGAATACGGGGGTGGGGTTATGCATGTCGCAATGATGGCAAACAAATCAAACATAGCAACCATCCTCACATCTCTCACTCAGTGCGTAAAGTATACGATATCCATTACCTTGGTCACCTATCCATTTGGCCATGACGGAATCCAATCCCGTACAACTATCACTACAAGCCCACTATCCGTCTCTAGTGGTGAACTGAAGTTATGAATACCGACAACCCCTTTGCATACGTCCCGCAGCAAAGTCCAACTCATGAAGTCGACTCGTTGGTTCCCAACTGGATCCTGAGCTCTAACTTCTTATTTGGACTACCTTTGCATCTCGGGTTATTGGTCTTCTTCTTTTACTTTTCTTCGGATTGTATTTCCATCGGGTTCGAATCGTCGTCATCACCCCTGGCGGATCGGGTCGGGGCCTTCAAGTCCAATCTCCATACATCGGTTCGGTTCGGAGGTGGCTATGCGGGTCGAGTCGGTGTGGCCTTCCTCCAGCGGTTCGGATAAGAGTCCACACCTCCTGGATTCATGGAAAACTCCTCTGGTTCGGTCCTTTTTCCCAAGCACTTCGGATCGGGTCGGGTCTCTCAAGCTTCTCCATGATGCATCGTTTCAGGTCGGAGTAGCTTCATGCCCACGAGGGCGGATCAGGTCGGGTGTGAGCAACTCTCGTGGAAGGTGGTTCAGATCGGGCTCCTTCCTCCGATCCGATCCGGATCGGCCAAAATCCTGTAACTTCTTCCAGCAACTGTTTACGCCATTCGACGGCGTTTTCGACCAATCCAACACTTCTAGACAATCACAAATCATATCATACAGTCATAGCAACATGTATAATCATTCACAAACACCGAAACAACAATCCTAACATGTAAAACGGATCAAACATAGCCAAAATCCCATATTTTCCCTTAAGCAAGTTTAAGCAAAACTAATCGTAGGATTAACAAAACTTAACCAAATCAACCCAAATTTCTAACAGAGGTATAAAACATTATTTTCGAATTTATATATATTTTTCTGGAATTTATTAGTGTATAAATTCGCTAATCAACACTAATTACCTTAATTAACCGTAATTAGTGAGAGACCTTGCAAATCGCTCACCTTAGCCATAAATAAAACCTCAAAACTGAAATAAATCTCAGTTTGGCGCTGTTCCCATTGTAACATAACAGCTCTAACTTTGCCTTGGTGCTTTCTCTCCTCAATTTGATGTTGCTAAGCTTAATCCTTGATTAGAAAGTGTTTTGGACGTGATTTAGAGGTTGGAGGCCATTTTTAGGGTTTCTAAGAGGTGAGTGGAGGCTAGAAAACTGAAATTGAATGAAAGCCTAACTCTTTTCAGCCTCCACATAACCCTAATCCCGAAATGGGTTATGGGCCCATTCACTAATCACCTTATTTGGCCCGGTGAAGCAGTTTTTCACCTTCCAACCTTATTTCAGTCATATCTCCCAAATGGTAAGTCCGTTTTTCACATGTGACCACCCTACGGAAAGCTAAACCATCATCCAAAGCCAATGGAAGTGGTTCCATGTCAAAATTCCTTTCCAATCGAAAGTTATGGCCGAAACAGGATCAGCTAGGGGAAAAACGGTCATTTTAAAATCGGCAAAAATCATGAACGTGGGAAATGACCCCAATGGTTATTTCCCAAAGCCACATGACCATACGACTTCATATAAGAAAGAAATAAATATTCTACGATCCTCTGACGCGTAGAATGCGGGTTGTTACATTCTCCCCTCCTTAAGAAATTTCGCCCCTGAAATTCCCTAACCAAAACACACAAAGGGTTCCACATGCCTTTCAACCATAAAACAATAATCAAACATGCAAAAAAAGTCTATCCTAGCATGCGGAACAACTAAATTACAAAGTAAATCTTACCAAGCAAAGAGTTTTGGATACAACTTTCTTATGTCATTCTCTACTTCCCAAGTACAGTCGTTCTCTCGCCATCGATTCCCATCTCTACCCTAGAAGTAATTTCTAATAGGTTGGGATCGTCCCCCTGACTGGAACCGATCCACTTAATCTAGATCGATCTAATCGTCAAGCTTATTAGCGTTTCTGAATCCAATTCACATTTAAGTCTGAAGTCATATCCCATGATATACTCTAGTTGCTTCCATTCCAGAAAAATAGCCTCTAAACTGGCATGTCTCCTACCCAAATGTATCAGCTATCACACCCAGTCTGGTACTATGGCATTTGTCTACTGTCATCTTCTTAGGTAATCCAACCCTATACGCCAAATTTTCAACTACATTCCAAATGTCCTTTAGAGTCCAACTTGAGTCCTTCCTACATTCGTACTGCACGTCCAACGTACATTCACCTCCTAGAGGCAAACTAGACCCATCCAATGAACCTAGGTACTCCACTTATACTCGTATTGCACGTCTAATGTACATTCACCTTCTAAAGGTGAACTACACTCATCCAATGAATCTAGGTACTCTACCTTCGAGTCCAAGTCCAACTTGAAGCTCCTATATCCGCTGAATCTTCAAGGTCAACGGATGCTCCACAATGCCCAACATACTTCAAGTCTAACGTAAAGTATCTTACGCCCGTCATATCACCATGATCAACGAACATATACTATTTCCATTTAACAGGATCCTACAGGTGATACTCAAGAGAAGAAAGGTAGGAGCAAACACAACACCCATAGCATCCTTCAAACAAATCCTATCTATCACCTGCTAAAGCCATGAATACGTCGATACCTGTATGTCTGGTCTAACCAACATCAATAACTAATGGAAACTTTGCCTCCAAATGGACTACCATACGTCCAACGTACGTTTATCCTCCAAGGATAACTAGATCACGTCCAACGGATCCAAGGTAAGTGGGCGTCCCCAGATACCC
Organism: Allium sativum; assembly: GCA_030737875.1. Classification (NCBI taxonomy): domain Eukaryota; kingdom Viridiplantae; phylum Streptophyta; class Magnoliopsida; order Asparagales; family Amaryllidaceae; genus Allium; species Allium sativum. Next base: position 14,622 of record JASFAX010001777.1, on the reverse strand, counting down.
CTGCTTTTAGTCCGCCTGAAACGCTCGAGTCCCACCCAAGTCTATCCATTATCTTGCTGCCCTTTCGAGTCCAACTCGAGCCCATCCAATTCCTTGCAGCCTTCTTGAGTCCAACTCGAGTCAATCCATTACCTATAAACTCAGACCCAGTCTTGAGTATCCATTACCTACAGACCCTAGTCCAACGTGAGTCGTCACCCTATTCATTGCATCTCCAAGATCAACGAACACCCATTTTCTTTTACGAGTTCAAGTCCAACTTGAATCGTCCTAATCTTCGTTGCATCTTCCATGATCGACGAATACATCCTATTTATTCAAAAAGAACATCAACATAAGGTCCTAAACAATCCATTACTTTGCATCTTTCTCGAGTCCTACTCGAGTCATCACATAATCCTATCGAGTCTAACTTGGGGCAGTCCATGCCATTGAATAGTCTTATCCTGTCACAGCTGCCCATTACTCCTCGAGTAAACCAAGATATCATCCAATGAAAAATCGCAACAACTATTTATCTCTTACGCGAACCATCCTCATCGAACTCGACATTCCCCAAGCACAAGCCCCAAGGCCTAAACCAATATCAGATAAGCACCTAAGGAACATCTCCTCCGAATTCGGACAATCCATGTGAGGTGATACTAGCAAAACATCCAAACACTCAAGCATCCATAACTAACTCTGGCTATCCTTGCCAATCTCGCTTGAGACTATCGTCGATTGCATGGCCATGTCCTGACCAAATTGATGTACATCCAATGCACATTCGCTTCTCTAACTCCCGTTATCATCTTCATCATAAGGTAGGTGATCCAATACCACCTTTCGTCCATCATCCATTATAATGGTCGTCAAAGACTCTTCACAATCTACTATCACTCTATACCTTTGAGGTCAATTGGCCCCGAAAAATAAAGCTAGACCTAGTAAAGCTCAAAATAAAGCCATCACAACAAACATACATCCATGACTCGATAAGACCAAATTACGACAAATCCTACAAAGGCTAGTCAAACCACATATCGGGTTTGTCACTACTAAAGGTCTATCGACTAACTAAGGTTTGTCAAACAAAAATCGATCAAAAATATCTTAAATAGAAAGCATACCTCGAATAACGACACCTTTTTCCTTCTGCGCTGCAGTTGGGGCATTCGACGAAGAAGGAACAGCGTTGATAGCATATGCTTTCACGATCTACTTCTCCCTAGGACGTTGTGGACATTCATTCTTGTGATGTCCCGCTTGGCCACAATTAAAGCACTTCCTTTCCCTAGGCTTTTCCCGACAATCTATGGCATAGTGGCCCTTCTTACCACAGCTAATGCACTCGCCATCTTTCTTATTTTTCTTATTCTGACCATCCATGGTTTGGTCTTGCTTCCTCTTATTCTGGGAATTATTCTTGCCTCCACCGCCTGCTTGCGGCTTTGGCTCCTCTACAGATGCAATAACAACCTCAGTCTTTGGCTTATGGTAAAGACTCTCTGACCTTAATGCTTTCCCCACAATCGATTCAAACGTCTCATCAATGTGGTTAATAAGCTTTTCCCCTAAGTATCCACCCAAACCAGTAATGAACTTCTCATTATTCTTCTCAGGAGTATCGATAAGGGATAACCCATACTTCGACAAGGTGTCGAACTCAACAATATAGTTCGAGACCGCCCTACCATTCAGTTTAAGCTCCAAGAACTTCCTAAACAATTCCGACTTCTGAGCAGCTGGGATAAACTTGTCGTAAAGTGAGCCTGAAACTGATCCCAAGTAACCTGATCCTCTGGAGTGGCTGTCTTAATAGCATTCCACCAATTCATCGCTCGTCCTTGCAGGTGACGAGACGCTAGCCTTCTCATTATCGCATCCTCGATACCCAAGTCGTCGAAGATACGATCACAGCTATCCAACTAATCCTGAACATCCGTGGCCGACTTCGTTCCGTGGAATAGCTTCCCACCAAGGTTAGTGTAATCCTTGCACAGCTTGGCGAAATCGGCCCTAGGCGTCTGCACTATGGGACCACCACCATTACCAGCATTGGGAGCTGCACCTTGCACATCCCTAAGCATTTCTCTCATGAGATTAGTAAACATCACCCTCATGTCAGCAGCATTCCCATTATTGGCTCCTCTACCAGAACCTCTTGCGTATCGGCTCATCGTTCAATCTGTAAAGAGAAAACGATTAACCATCTCGATAGTGGTGCTAGTGCAGTGCAACTTCATCCTTAACTATACTAATAATATATATATAACTTTTGAAAACCAAAATAATCACAAATACGCGCTCTCATATACGTATACTATCTCTCCCTGGTGTCTTTCCCTAGGTTAACTCCGCAACCTAGTGCTCTGATACCAAATGTGACGGCCCGCCCCGCACCAGTCGACATTTCCTCCGATAGTGCGTTGTACACATGCCCGACTTGCACGGAACGGTCGCCAAAGAAAGGAAAGAAGATGAAGGAACTAACAAAGAAACCTGTAGAATGTCTCACATCGCATGGAATAAAATATAGTAATAACATAATTTTGTCATAAAACAGTCGAGACAATGCATAAGCTGAAAACAAAACCAACATAGCAGCGGAAATCCAAATACAACTTATGATCCAACATCATTATTACAATTTTAAACTGTCTCTAAAGCAAAAGAAAGCTAAAGTGGAAGATGCACTACTAATGCTCAAGCAGTGTTCTTCAACAACAAAGGGAGAATATCTATATGTATCATACGTGAAAGCCTCCTGCTCGTCTTCGGATCGGCTACTCATGCATACCCAGCTAACCTGTCTCTAGTCTGCTCGTGAGAGCACCCAGAGTAATAAGAAGAGACATTAAACTCTGGGTCAGACAAAAAGTCTGGTATGAGCGATAAGCAACAAAACAGAACAATAACAGGTATAATCCAATCATACCTGAACCTGGACCTGCAACCAAAGAGTTAGCACTACATACCGTACAATACTCTAAGGTGCCACTAGACAGATGGTGTAAAGAATATGGGGGTGGGGTTGTGCATGTCGCAATGATGGCAAACAAATTAAACATAGCAACCATCCTCACATCTCTCACTCAGTGCGTAAAGTATACGATATCCATTACCTTGGTCACCTATCCATTGGGCCATGACGGAATCCAATCCCGTACAACTATCACTACAAGCCCACTATCCATCTCTCAGTGGTGAACCAAAGTTATGAATACCGACAACCCCTTTGCACACGTCCCGCAGCAAAGCCCAACTCCTGAAGTCGACTCGTTGGTTCCCAACTGGATCCTGAGCTCTAACTTCTTATTTGGACTACCTTTGCATCTCGGCTTATTGGTCTTCTTCTTTTACTTTGCTTCGGATCGTTCTCCCATCGGGTTCGGATCGTCGTCATCACCCCTGGCGGATCGGGTCGGGACCTTTAAGTCCAACCGCCATACATCGGTTCGGTTCGGAGGTGGCTATGCGGGTCGGGTCGGGGTGGCCTTCCTCCAGCGGTTCGGATTGGAGTCCACACCTCCTGGCTTCATGGAAAACTCCTCTGGTTCGGTCCTTCTGCCCAAGCACTCCGGACCGGGTCGGGTCTCTCAAGCTTCTCCATGGTGCATCGGTTCGGGTCGGAGTAGCCACATGCCCACGAGGGCGGATTGGGTCGGGTGTGAGAAGCTCTCGTGGAAGGTGGTTCGGATCGTGCTCCTTCCTCCGATCCGATCCGGATCAGCCAAAATCCTGCAACTTCTTCTAGCGACTGTTTACGCCATTCGACGGCGTTTTCAGCCAATCTTACACTTCTAGACAATCACAAATCATATCATACAGCCATAGCAACATGTATAATCATTCACAGACACCAAAACAACAATCCTAGCATGTAAAACGGACCAAACATAGCCAAAATCCCATATTTTCCCTTAAGCATGTTTAAGAAAAACTAATCGTAGGATTAACAAAACTTAACCAAATCAACCCAAATTTCTAACAGAGGTATAAAACATTTTTTTAAATTTATAAATATTTTTCCAGAATTTATTAGTGTATAAATTCGCTTATCAACACTAATTACCCTTAATTAACCGTAATTAGTGAGAGACCTTGCAAATCACACACCTTAGCCACAAATAAAACCTCCAAACTGAAATAAATCTCAGTTTGGCGATGTTCCCAATGTAACACAGCAGCTCTAACTTTGCCTTGGTGGTTTCAATCCTCAATTTGATGTTGCTAAGCTTAATCCTTGATTAGAAAGTGATTTAGAGGTGATTTAGAGGTTGGAGGCCATTTTTAGGGTTACTAAAGGTAAGTGGAGGCTAGAAAACTGAAATGGAATGAAACCCTAACTCTTTTCATCCTCCACATAACCCTAATCCCTAAATGGTAACTCTTTTCATCCTCCACATAACCCTAATCCCGAATTGGGTTATGGGCCCATTCACTAATCACCCTATTTGGCCCGGTTAAGCAGTTTTTCACCTTCCAAACCATATTTCAGCCATATCTCCCAAATGGTAAGTCCGTTTATCACATGTGACCACCCTACGGAAAGGTAAAACATCATCCGAAGCCAATGGAAGTGGTTTCAGGTCAAAACTCCTTTCCAATCAAAAGTTATGGCCGAAACAAAATCAGCTAGGGGCAAAACGGTCATTTTAAAAACAACAAAAATCATGAACGTGGGAAATGACCCCAATGGTCGTTTCCCAAAGCCACATGACCATACGACTTCATATAAGAAAGAAATAAATATTCTACGATCCTCCGACGCATAGAATGCGGGTTGTTACAGAAATCAAGCTGAGGGTTACAAAATGCAGGCAAAACATGTTATATATATAGTCTAATTTTTTTTCTTGGTGATTACGCAAGCACGTGCGATTGTTTCAGATAAATGAAGAGGGCAGAAAATAGACATCATGGTATAATTTGACATTAGATCCTAATGAAACTTGTTTTATCGAATTCCGTGTCCGTTTGCTCAAACAACCGATTTGTATGTATTTAATTTTTCTACACTCACAAAATTACTTCAATTGGCATGAAACTTGAAATCTTATTTATCTATCACGGTTTTAATAAAATTCGTTTTGTTGAAAACATAGGTCGTTTGAATAAAGTCCCTTTAAAAGGGTCCGAATTAAATTAAAATAAATCATTTTAAAATACCTCAATATAATAATAATAAAATATTATAATCGGTCATACTTGAGCAGAATTTCATGTGGTGTCAAAATAAAATATTCCAAGTTGAATTCCAAGCGAAATCAATATTCAATATATTAAAAATCATTTTATTTTATATAATAAATCGTTATGATTATAAACGAATTCCATAGCTACTATTTGAAATTTTGATTTGAACATGAAAAAAATATACCAACGAAAACTTGGCTTTTCTCTTCCATTAGAAAAGTATCATCCCATAGATTCAGACATTTCTTGTTTCAAAGTAATCCGACTTATATTGGATCTTGTATGTCCAATTAAAAGTTCAATACATAATATTACAAACTACTGCGCCACTGCAGCTCATTTTGCAATAAAATTATAAATTATACGTTCTAACATCGTTTAATAAATGAATTCGTTAATATAATTCAAAACGAACTAAAATAAATAGTTCGATATTGTCCAATTTACATTATACAACAAATTTAACTAATCCCGACTATTTCAGAATTAAGTTATTATCATGCTATTTATTTTAATAAAATATTCAAAACCATTAAATTTTAAGTCGTTAAATTTCCAAAACAATGTTTAAAACCATTAAATATTAAATTAGACGGTTAAAAATTTGGGGTGTTACATGTACGTTTTTAGTTGTATACCAACTATGTTGGAAAATGAGATACAAGCTTTTTAGCTATATTCCTATTTATTTATGAATTGAAAAACATTATTATAATATCAGTGGATTTTGATATAAAAAGTGATTTTGGGTTATTGTAATGTAAAAACATGTGCTATGTTATGTGTGGTCGTGTCTTATAGTAGCTCCATTATTCAAAGGATTATCTAAAGTTAAGCAAGATATCTGGGTTGAATTTAATCACTGAAAGTATTCGAGACTGATTCGGGTTGATTTTGCTTACTGTGCTCAAGTCAGATCGAGTATATTTTCTATGTTTCATTGGATTTACTTGGAGCATCGAAAGAGGAGCCGGAGTCGAGACTTATTCCAATATTTTCTGGTGTTAATTTATTTCCGCTGGGTGTGTTGTATTTCTGTTGTGTACTCTGATTGTGTGGTCATATATATATATATATATATATACACACACACACACACACCCCGTTTTCTCTTTGTTTAAAGAGTAGATATGTCATATTTTATTTGTTCCACTGTGAGATTCTTGTTTACTCTGATTCTGTAGTGTTGATGTTTTATTCAACTTCTGTTCTAAATTTCTTTCTTTCCCTCATCCTCTAACTTCTTTCTCTTAAAGATTCATATTTTCATGCAATTTGGGTTGGACGTGATTTGTAACTTGTTGACTCAATGGGAATGGATATGCGGTCTTTAACTGTTGGCATCAGACCCTAAGGTTGAGTAATAACCTTGGCTCTGTGGCACAACTCAATAGAGATGGAGTTAGTAATACCTTAGATTGAGTTTGAATGTATATATATCAGAGTGCTTACTTGTTAGTGTTATAAAAAAGATTTGTTTTATATTGTGTTGGTTGATTTGCTGAGTTGTTAATGAATTCTGCTCGATCAGTATGATAAATTGTATCGATAAGTGTTTCTAAACATTTGGACTAAGCAATTCGACATAATATTGTTTTTAAGTGGGTGAATGAAATAATTTTCTCCAAAACTATTTTTGGTAGAAAAGAATAATTTTTTGAAATTATTGATGTGGTTGGTTTTTATTATAATCAAATGAGATTATAGTACTGAGATGGTTATATATTAACTTAATAGAATTTGTATAAGGATAAAACATACAAATGAGCTGAATTAAAATTGGATTCAAAGCAGAAATCGAGGATTTAAATCCTGGATGCTTAGAATTTTTTTTCTAAAGTATTGTAAAGAGATATAACATTTATTTGAAGAATTTCTGAATAAAATTTGTTTTAATGGATATTGAAAGTAATTAAGCACTGGACTCACTTCATTCACTGGAAAACAATTCCGATGATGATCGCAATATCATCGTTATTCATTTTCGAGTTCTAAGTGATGGATTTCTACAATAATAAAGTTTTCTAATAAAAAATTTGCTTAGGAAAACTAATTTTAAAATTTCATGTATTTTGAACTTGCAAATGGCTATAAATATATGCATATATATTTATATTATTTTTAAAGGTATTTGAAATAAAAGCTGGGAATTTGAATTCTAAAATTAAATTGAACTTATGCTAGTTAAATGGATTGAAATGATATAAGTAAATCAAATGATTAAAATTTGACTTAAATATAGTTAAATAAAATTGAAATATTTTATGAAAATTAAAATTTGTTGAAATATATTGAAATGGAATTTGGTTGCAATTGAATGGAAACTTGGCCAAATTTTTTTATGAAATAATTCATAAGTAAAATATATGAATTAAGTTATCATTTAATATAAACCGAGGAAAATAAAATTGTGTGAACCCATGGAAAGTAAATAAATTGGTTTAAAACCAAATTGTAATGAAAATGGATTGAATGTAAAGATATTAATTTAAAATTATGTGCTTTTTCAAGATAAAGGATTGAATGGTTATTAAAAATCATATATTGAGACTCTCATGTTTGTACTAAGTATGTATAGGTACATGGAGACATATGGCTGGATTTTGGATGCGTAAATTGCATACGAATTAAGCGATTTATCTTAATAACGCTTACATAAGGTATGTCTACGCAAAAATGCAAAATTAATATATGTATTGGGTTTTCCGACCATGTGGGTCGATGCACATGTAACAACCCACAATTTTCTGAGCCTAAATTTTGATAAAAATCGAAATTAGAACACATCCAAGCATGGAGTGTGTAAACCTAGTACCTGCAAATAAATGAGCATGAGCATAATCAGAGTACGACAAAATAACTCATAGCAGAAACAAAATAGGATAGACTAGAATTAACTCAAGTAACTACCTTTTTAAAAAGTCCCTTTGCCAATACCGAGTGTGACGACCGCCCATAACCCCCGCACTAAACAAGAGGAATAATGCGCTGAAAGGCGTGCCAGGCTGCTATGGACGATCATCATAGTAAGTGAACACATCGAAACCTGTCGTAGAACACACAGCGCAAGGATAAAATATAATAGAACATATACAACAGGTGATAGTAATGAGGTATCATATAGCAAACTTTTGAAACTCTTTCAACATCCAGAAAGATTATCCAACTGATATCCAAGTTTGTACATAAGGCCTCACTACAACTCTTAAGCAACTCAAACAGCGGAAACAGAAATACTAGATAGAATAAAACTGGTACGCCAGCCTCCTGCTCGTCATCGCTCAGCTTCCTCGTATCACTAAGCTCCATTACCTGTAACCTGCTACTTAGTCTGCCCATCCACAACCGGATGAACAACCCAAGGTAATAAGAGGAGACATAAAACCTTGAGTCAGACAATAGTCTTAGTGAGCGATAATACAGCTAACAAGCTTCAACAAGAAAGTATATGAGAATGGGTAAATGAACAACTTATCTACCCACAACACCAGAGAAGAACACAACCCTATCTTCCCCACATCGGACAGTGATAGCCTTTACACCAAGCATTTCAACCATTAATCCATAGAAGCCAGAACAACCATTCATCCATGGAAAACAGAGGCATCCAACAATAGCAATCATGGCATCGAGATTATATATATATATATCTCACGTAAACTATCCTAGTCGAATTCAACATCCCTCGAATACAAGCCCCAGAGGCCGAAACCAATATCAGACAAGAACTCAAGGAACATCTACTTCGATGTTGGATAACCCACGTGAGATGGCACATGCAAAACATCCAGCATACATGACAGACTCTGGCTATCACCGCCAATCCTGCTTCGAAACCATCATTATCGTATGACGGCCAACCTTGCCATATGTCAAGGGCTAATGGTAACCCCAGTTCTAGCATGAACTCCATATGCCCAACCTTGGCAATGTCCAACCTTAACACTAGGCCTTTCCCCAACCAGAAAGACCCAGGGTACTCGACCAACAACCGGTCTTTTGGGCCTTTCAACGATACCCATCGTACCCCTGCTTTGAGCCTGCTAGAACGTATGACAACGATGACTTCTCGGCCTTCGCATCTCTAATCGGCCAACCTTGACGATGTTTCATAGCTCAAGCAACCTTCTCGAGCAGCCATTATCCACCAACTCACGACCTTTGAGTTGTCTCCGCATTCGTTGTTCCACCTTGATCAACGAACACATTCATCACTTCGAGTCTTCCTACTTGAGTCACCTCGAAGTCACGCCATCACCGAACCAAAACACATCACTGCGCTGCGGCTAGGGTTCGGGGAGGGGGGGGTTGCCCCCGAAAAATATTTTTTTCAAACCTTTTTGGTTCGTACCCGAGTCGTACCCGAAAACGTACTTTTTCAGAAAACGACCCTGCCAAAACCGACCCGAACCTTGCTCCAGAATGACCAGCCAAAAACCGACCAGCCTTACTCCAGAACGACCCGCCAAAAACCGACCAGCCTTGCTCCAGAACGACCCGCCTCCATGCAGCTTTGGAAGGTAAACCTTGCTTAACCGACCAGCTTTGGATCGACCCCGTCAAGACCGACCAGATTTTGCTCCACCTGACCGACCAGCTCCTTCAGAGCGACCAGGATTTGCTTCCAGTAAAACCAACCAGAATGCCACCATCTGAAACCGACCAGAATGCCACCATCTGAAACCGACCAGAATGCCATCATCTGAAACCGACCAGAAACACTTCTGCTCCTTCTGGACCGACCAGCTTAAACCGACCAGCTCCCTGACTTGCTTCCCAAGCCATACTATGACCGACCACCTCATTCCAGACCGACCCGACCAACTCCAGGACGACCAGAAACCTGCACATCGCCAATTCGACTCCGATTTCGACCAAAACTTCGCCAAACGACGAATCCGACGAAACCAGCTTATCCGATTCATCCAAACGCAATCACAAACATGTTATGCAACCAACAATATCATCAATCTAACAATTTCCATCAAAACACATAAATTTCCCAAAACATGATAAGTGAATCATATGAACATAAAAACGGATCTAACTTGCATAATCTTGAGAAAGATCATAAAATTAACCATTTAAATTATCTAGATCAGATCCTAAGGTGATTCATATATAAAATAGACTTAGCATGGTGTGGATCTAAGGAAAATAACATGGAAATGATGAAATTAACATCTTAAAACCCATATACTTGCATGAATCCGAATGAGAGATGTAAATCACTCACAAATTATCCAAATCTAAGCAAAAGCAATGAAAACACAATCCGGACAGCGAACACTTCGAATCAAACTCTTCAATCCGATGAATTCGCCCTTGAGACGATGTAGATCTAGCCTCTTATGGTGTAGATCTTCGATTTCCTTCCTTGGATTTTGGAATTTTAATGGTGGAAAGATATTAGAGGAAGAAGGAGGTCAAAGCCTCCCCATAAGAGAATGGAAAATGCCAACCTTTCTCCATAACCCTTACCCCCTATTTATAGTCTCCACCCACCCTCTAATGGGCCTTCTCCAAATCAGCCCATTAGCCTTCCAAAACCTGAACAACCAACTGAAAAACCTTAAAACAGCGATTTCTCCCAAACCGCTGGACCAAATCCTTAATGTAACCACTCTACGGAAAGGGAATCATCAATTCCTTTCCAATGGCACAGGTCTCACCCTCTGATTCGACCTGAGTCAAAAGTTATGCCCTGTACTAGACTGACAGGGGCAAAATGGTCACAAACAAAATCGGTAAAAATTATGGACATGTCACACATCCCAATAAGCAACATATCAAAAGATGAGAATGATCCAACCCTCAGGGAATAAAATAAAAATATTTTACGATCTTCCGATACGTAAAATGCGGGCTGTTACATTCTCCACCCCTTAAGAATTTCACCCCCGAAATTCCAAGCAAACACAAGCAACCATAACAATTCCGCATGCCTATCATCCATGAGAAGCCAATTCTATCATCCAAACTAGCAACCATTAAACCATGCATCCATAGCCTTATCCTAGCATGCGGAATTCTATTAAACAACAACAAGATACAACGATATAACGATGATACAATCAAAGGGTCCTACCGACGAAGAGTTCTGGATGAGTCGCCCTCATGCTCTCTTCCGTCTCCCATGTACAATCGTCGCCATCTTCACTCCATTGTACCTTGACTAGCTTAACCGTCTTCCTCCTAAGCTGTTTCATGTCATTCCCCACAACACGAAGTGGCTTGCGAGTTTTCGCAACTGCGGTCTCAACTTCTAAATCTTCATACTGTTCTGGAGATACCACCACATTCGAGTTGTGCACAAACTTTCGTAGAAACGACACATGGAAAACATTATGCACACTCGACATCTTCTCGGGTAACTCCAACCTATATGCGAGCTTTCCTATTCGCTCGACTATCGGAAATGGTCCAACAAACCTAGGAGCCAACTTTCCTTTCCTTCCGAATCGAACCATATGTTTCAACGGTGAAATCTTCAAGAAAACCATATCGCCTTCGTTGAATTCCAAATCCTTACGATGCTTATCGGTGTAACTTTTCTGACGATCTTGGGCCGCCTTCATTCGTTGTCGAACAATCTCGATACAATCCGAGGTTTCTCTAATCATTTCAGGCCCAAGTACCAACTTATCTCCAGTTTCTAACCAACAAGCTGGAGAATTGCACGACCTTCCATACAACGCCTCATATGGTGCCATCCCAATGCTCGATTGGTAGCTATTATTATATGCAAATTCGACTAAATGTAGATGGTCCTCCCATGATCCTCTGAAGTCTAACACACAAGCCCTCAGGAGATCTTCTAAAACTCGGTTGACTCTCTCGGTCTGACCATCAGTTTGGGGATAGTATGCCGTACTTAAGCACAACTCGGTTCCCAAAGATTCTTGCAAACTTTTCCAAAATCCACTCGTGAACAACGGATCCCGGTCACTTACTATACTCTTTAGGACACCATGGAATCGAACTATCCATTTCACATAAAGCTCAGCCAACGCTGTCCTAGTCGACTTGACAGGAATAAATCTCGCACTTTTGGTCAAACGATCCACAATGACCCAAATCCCTTCATTTCCTGCCCTAGTTCTAGGTAGTCCATCGATAAAATCCATCGATATTTGCTCCCACTTCCATGTGGGAACTTCTAATGGCTGAAGCAAACCACTCGGCTTTTTCTGTTCAGCTTTCACCAACTGACAGTTCATACACTTGGAAATGAACTCTCCAATATCTCGCTTCATGCCTTCCCAATAGTAGATTCTCTTCATGTCCTGATACATCTTATTACCACCGGGATGAATTGTCAACTTTGAGTGATGACATTCTCTCAGAACCTCATCTCTCAATCCATCGATATCAGGAACAACTAATCGCCCTTGCTTTCGAAGCCAACCTTCTCGATCGACCTTGAATTCTTTATTCTCTGGTTCCAGCTTTTGAATGAACTCGACAAGCTTCACATCTTTCTTTTGGCCCTCGCCAATCCTTTCGATAAGAGTAGGCCTTATCGACAAGCTTGCCAATATTTCAGGTTCCAACTCACACCTTGGCCTGAAATCGAACCTTGCCAAATACTCGAGGCCCTTCCATTCCGAAAACATCGCTCCCAAACTTGCGTGTCTTCGACTCAATGCATCTGCAACTGCATTGCCTTTGCCAGGAGTATAGGCTATCCCAAAGTCATACGATGCCAGAAACTCTAACCATCGTTGCTGCCGAAGATTCAAATCCTTTTGGGAGAAATGATACTTCAACGACTTGTGATCCGTAAACAACTCGAATCGTACTCCCAACAGGTAATGTTTCCACATCTTTAGAGCAAACACAATCGCTGCCAACTCCAAATCATGAGTTGGATAGTTCTTCTCATGCGGCTTTAGCTGTCGACTCGCGTAGGCCACAACTTTATCCTTCTGCATGAGCACTGCTCCAAGTCTAGTACCACATGCATCAGTATACACCACCATCTCTTCATTCCCACCTGGAATGGTCAACACAGGTGCACTCGTCAATCTCTCCTTCAAGATTTCGAACGCTTGTTCACACTTTGCATCCCATGTGAACACTTGGTTCTTCTTCGTCAATCCTGTTAATGGTGCAGCTATCTTAGAGAAATCCTTGATAAACCTTCGGTAATAACCAGCCAACCCAAGGAAACTCCGAACATACGTCGCATTCTTAGGTCTATCCCAGTCCTGGATTGCTGCCACTTTAGCGGGGTCAACCGCTATACCTTTCCCAGAAACAACATGACCCAAGAACCTCACTTCATCTTTCCAAAAGTGACACTTTGAGAACTTAGCCTTAAGCTGATGCTTTCGCAAGATCTCTAACACAACTCTCAAATGCGTCTTATGTTCTTCCACATTTCTGGAGTAAACCAGTATATCATCCACGAACACAAGCACGAACTTATTCAACTGATCTCTGAACACTCTATTCATAAGATCCACAAAATATGCTGGCGCGTTAGTCAATCCGAATGGCATCACCAACCACTCGAAGAACCCGTATGGTGTCCTAAAAGCAGTCTTTGGTACACTATCCTTAGCCACTCTCAACTGGTGAAATCCCGTTGCCAGATCCATCTGAGAAAACACTTTGGCTTCGTGAAGCTGATCGAACAAGTCATCAATTCTTGGCAACGGATATTTGTTCTTCTTAGTCACCTTGTTCAGCTCACGATAGTGCACACACAACCTTAACGAGCCATCTGCTTTAGTTGCAAACACGACTGGTGCACCCCACTCGGAAACACTCCTCCGAATGAAACCTTTTCCCAAAAGGTCTCTAACCTGCACCTCCAACTCTCGCTGTTCCTTAGGCGCCATCCGCCTAAGTGGCATAACAATTGGTCTCGCACCCTCGACCAAATCGATCCTAAACTCGATCTCGCGATGCGGCGGCAACCCTTTGACCTCGTCAAAGACATCTACATACTCATTAGCGATCAGCACTGATGATAGGTGTTCCTTTGGAATCCCAAGCGAATATAGATAACTCACGAAGACCCCGTCTTCGCGCTAACATCTAATCAACACCTTTCGCCCTTCCACATCTCCGACCCTCACCTCTAGCTTCTCGCAATTCACCCTTGCCGCATACTTCTTGAGCCAATCCATGCCCAAGATGATCCCATACCCAGCGAAGTTAAGAACAAAACAATCACACATAAAAGAGCAACCATGACTCGATAATACTAGACCACGACAAATCATGCACAAACTGGACGAACCCCCAACTGGATTTTTCACGATCAATGGCCTATCACAAATCTCGGGTTCCAAACCCAAGCGACACACAAGCTCATTGCAGATGAATGAATGTGATGCTCCAGTATCAAACAAAACTCGAACTGAAACACCGTTAACGGAAAAAGTACCTTGCACCACAACACCCTTTCCCTTCCCCTCTGCAGTAGGAGCT
>JASFAX010001776.1:0-48878 GCA_030737875.1 Allium sativum | reverse complement strand
CCGAAGACACTATTCCGTACGTCCATCCTATGCAATCTCTACCTAGGACTTATACAACAGCCCATGCACTTTACTCCGTCTTCAATATATTCAGTATACTTGGTTTGCAACGCTTATGCCGATACGGAGTGGTTCTTCGGATAATAATCCAACCGGTCTCTCAATATAAACAACGTTAAAATGATCAAAACTTTGATAGTCGGTGATTTAACTATCAAATGAAAAATGTCCGTGTACACACAACGATCTTATTTCCAAATGGAATTATCGATTACATCATCAAATATATATATATATATATTTCCTTATTTTCCTACATTTCGAAAATATACGTTATTAGCACTGGAAAACATTCCCATTGCATATTTACATATCACTATTCTTCCACATCCATCAGACTCTAACTGTAAACTAGTAAGAGAACAAATTCCTAAGTATAAACCCCCAAGGCCGAAACCAACATCAGATCGATACTCAAAAAGTCATTCAACTCAACTTATTTCCAGTCAGTTTCTAATTCTGCTTAACTATATTTCTTTTAAATCATCGTTCACTTTAAAACGTATATCTCCCAGGATTTTATTCTTAGAATTCTTTTTCATTTATAATATTCTATTTTAAGTTCGTTTCATTATCGAATTCTATATATATCGATATATCAATTTCTAGTTTATCAAATATTCTTAAAAATATTCTAACTCCTTAAATTTCTGGAAAAATTCGCCATAAACTCCTTTGTACGGGGTTATCGGAAAAAGTCAAACCTTGCCAAATAGGCCCTCTCCAATCAAAAAGAAAAAGGAAAAGCCAAGCGGCTATCCGATACGGCACACAAAATCTCATATTCAAT
The DNA here is from genome assembly GCA_030737875.1 of Allium sativum. NCBI lineage: Eukaryota > Viridiplantae > Streptophyta > Magnoliopsida > Asparagales > Amaryllidaceae > Allium > Allium sativum. Next base: position 48,028 of record JASFAX010001776.1, on the reverse strand, counting down.
TTAAATACGTACCTTTTTGTTGGGCATTATATTTATATCTCTTCTAATACTTCATTCCAAACCTGTCTCATGTGTATCCATACATTTCTAATTCATTTCAACTTAATACACTTGTTTTACCTCAACTCGTTAATAAATTCGTTAATCAACTCTTTTGCCTATTCACTTTCATATTTGAATATAACATGCTCAAAAATATTTCAACTTACTTATAAACTAATTTAGTTCTAATTTCAATTCAAGTTTCATATTCGATTTAACTTCTATTTAAATAAATTCGAATTAATCGAGTTCAAATCATAAATCCTTATGATTTATTTTAGTTCAATTTATATTCTGAACATCAGAATAAATCCCATCGTTTATTTCTTTAAAACGATTTCCCCATTTCTATTTTTAAATTCACATTTGAATTTAAATATTCAAACTATCCGATGATAATTTTTCCACTTTTTTTATAAGCACTATTTATAATTTCATTTCAATTATCTGATTATTTAATGAAAGTCAATCTATTTTTATTTATAAACACTATTTATATATTCACTTCAATTTCTTGTATTATTTAATTTATAAACATCGTTATAAAATCAATACTTGTTTTATTTATTTTCAAAACTAGTAATATTTTTAGCCCATTCTAATCCAAATTCTATTTTAAAAATAGAATTTTCCTTTTTAAATCTCAAAACCTCTTTCATGATATTTTTATAAATCAACATTCAGACCCAGTTCTATTTCAAACAATCAAAAACACCCTATTACAAATCATAGGATTTCTAACACATCATATATGATAATATATGTGAAACAACAACAATAATATTTTAAGGAATCCAGTTGGATCCCTCCAACCTATTTTTCTGCATCCACAGACGTTAGCCAACATAAATAATACCCATCCTGCTTCAAGGCAGGATATCGCGTATGAAGGTCATCCACTAATATATTTGTGGGGCGCATAGGGAAATCATCCGCTAATGGTACCGCGGGCATCCGCTAATGAGGCTGCGGGAACAATCCAACCACCCAAACCAATATATATATTAGTCAACCCTAAATAACTAATATATTTAAACAACTAGAAAGCATTCAAACAAGCAACAAACAATTATTTTTAATAGATAATAATAATTCTTAATAAAGAGGTGAGTGAGATTTACTCACCATATTTTAATCTGCACTTGTCAATTTCTGTTCGTTGATTATCGAGTCTTCGAACTCCACACGATTGATTTCATTCGATTTATCCTAACATAAGAAAATTTCAAATTTTATAATAAGCTATTGAATTTTTCTTGACAGGGTTTTATTTAAAAATATACTAACATTAATTTTTTTCTTTCTTCCTAGCTGAACAACTTAAAAATTCCTTAAGTTTAAGTTTTCATTTATCTAATTTACGACATTTATATTGATTACTAAATATATTTTTATTTTATTTAAGGATTAAACTATTTCATTTTAAACTAAATATTAAAAATAAACAACAATCTAATTTATTATTCATATAATGATTCACTAAATATTTTTCTTTCATTTCCTAAATTCAGTTTAGCTGAAATGTTATTTCCTTTTTGACACAATACAAATATTTTAAATGATATACTTATCAAATTTAAAATAGAATTTACCTTAATTACTATAAGACAACATGCGAACTACCCAACCATTTCTGTAGTGTCGAGACAACCCTCTACCATCATCTATAGATCGCACCACTGGTGCTATCATTCACACCCATCAGTACTACACAGAACCACTCCCTCCCTTTCACTTGCGTTTTCCAGTCCTTGCTTCACACGATTTCGAACTCTGCCTACAAAATGCGATACCCAACATCCCTTTACACTAAAAAAAAAACAAACCAATATCGAAATTTGTTCAAACGATCTCCAGTTAGTATGAAATAATCGAGCACCACCATAATCACCAATGAGAACCAGATCGAACTCACCCCCCATCTTTCCATCTAGGCTCACCATCGTTACGACAATAACAGGAAAGTCGCGAACCCCTAAATCACCCCACGCACTTATCAGCGATGGACCACAATTCTGACATAACATCAAACTCATGTATCGCATCGCTCCTCCAACGATAATGAACCAATGTCAATTCCCACTTAGTCACCATCGCGATTGAATCTACCAAATCCCACATCGCTGCGACTAATAAATTAACGTTCTCGTGTTCTCTATTCAGCTGATGGGTTTCCTTTTTCTCCGATTATAACATGTCGAAGTCCTCATTCCCTAGTCGCGAGCCTTGTTTTGCCCTTTGATTCAATTTTTATTTTGGGGGAGTAGACGATTTGAGCTATGCGGATTTTAATTTGAGGCTCTGGTTTCCTGAGGAACGGAAAATGGAAGGTGATTTATGGGGGAAGGGTGCGGTTATAAAATGAACAGCGAGGCCATAAACTATGTGGAGTTGAAGTGGGAGACGTGGTGATTTCTGGCCCTTTTGAATTGGAGGATAAGGAAAGGGCACGCTTTTAACTTGTGAATTAACCTATTTAATTTATCTAATTAAATAGCTAGTAGTTCCAAACTCCTATTTAAACTAACAACCAATGTTTCTAAGGTTACACCGATATTCCGAATACATTGGGACAGGTTTGGAAGCCAAATTTGATCGTCTAGAAAAGATATTGATTTAAATCGATATAACATTTGAATCCCAAACAATCGATTCTTCGAAAATAAATTAATATTATTATTCCACTTCAAACAGAAGTTTGTATTGATCATCCGAACTGTTTTCAGTTTAGTTTTACTTCGAATTGAATTTACTTCGTATTACGATAATTTAATATATTTGATATTAAATCGTATATCGATTACTAAATCGATAACTCAATATAAAATTTCATTTATATTATCAAATCAATATATAAAATAAATATTAAATATTCAATATTAATCGACCAAAAATCCGGGTCGTTACATTATATGCCCCTTTTTTCCCAATTTTTGTCCATAATAGATTTTATGCCAAATTTATTCATATTCATTACTCCAATTAATAACCAAATTAACATTCAAATTTCCAATTATGCCTAAATGTCCAATTATACTCATAATGAGTTATATGTCCATATTAATATCAAGTTATGCCAAATCTAGTATTTCCCCTCGTCCCGTAACTAACGCATTCACATATATTCGGTGGCATACCTAGGCTAAAAAGTATCCTAGGCATATACAGTAAAAAGGGAAGGGTGATGGGAAAAATGACAACAGTGATCATTCTAACAAAGGTGACATGAACATATATACTGGCATAGACATGTTTTGGCATAATAATAAGGTGGACATATAAATAGATCTAGTGAACACGCAATGATAAAACTAGATCTAACATGGACATAAAAACAGATCTAACATAGTTAAGATGACATAGCAAGCATGTTTAGGTCCAAATAAAGATTTATATGTCCAAATAATGACATATCTAAGTTGGCCACAATATGACAGGTAAAAGATGATCTATATAAAGGATTAGATCTAAATAAGGATTTAACTGTCCAAACATGACAGATTTACATTAACCACAATATAGATATAAACCAAGATCTACAAAGGTGATGTAATAGATTAACTACAAGTGAATTAGATCTAGAAAAGTAGATATATCATGACATAGCTTAGGATCCAATAATAGTATAAATTCATAATTTACAATATATCCAAATCACAGTCTTTCAAAAATTACTTATATTCATTTAAACCTAAAAGTAACCAACTCACAGTGTTTGGATTGTTAATATGATAGAATAGAAGTTGTAGGTGTTGAATCTATGCTTGAATCTCATAATTTGATTTGCAGAAGATAAATAGAATTAGGTTTAGTCCAGTCACTGATAGCATTTGGCCTCCACTGCATTCCAGGGCAGAAAACATGAAAAATGGACCCCTATTTATGGCTGTCAGCCTTCAAACCGACTACGCCACATCAGCCCTAGGGGTGTTGACACCCCATTGGGTGGGTCGACCTTGGTGTCGACATCCCTTAAGGGGGGTCGACCACGGTGTTACACCCCTCTAGAGGGGTCGACATCCTAGAGCGGGAAATTTTCCACCTTCTGCCATTTTGATTTTTGAACGATACTGGATGAGGTGTTGACTCATATCTGACTCCTATATGACTCATATGTATGTATTTATTTCTTCTGCACGTATACAAACTTAAAACCCTCATAACTTCTTCATATGGTGTCCGTTTTACACAAACCAAATGTCTATCTTGACCAAAATTTCAAGACGGACGTAATGGCTCAGTCTGTTTTCTTTAATTGTGTATATTAAATTAATTATTATTTAATTTATCCTCTTTAATGTTAACAAAATTATTGGGTGTTACAATCCCCCTCCTTAAAGAATTTCGTCCCGAAATCTCCAAGTTGAGAAGAATGCATATCCTACCATCCATCCTCCATCTACTCATCCATTATACACTGGCATCCATTGTCCTTAAAGATTTCTAATGCTTATGTGAATATATATGCAAAGGTGTGTGTATATTTCCCGATACTAATGCAAAAATCAGGCGGTCTACTGATTAAGTTGACCCCGTTAATGTAATGTATGTTAGTGCCATGAATCCAATGTGTATGCAAATAATCTTATTATATCTTGTGATTTCTATATGTGTGCACACTCATTCGTCCAAGTGCAACATACATATGCTAACTCATCCATTTCCATCCATAAAAGAACAGAAAATGCACACACATCCATATGTAGTATGAAAGTGATTGAACCGATCTAGTACCTAATGTGTGTGTATATACGTCCACTGGAAACCACTAGCAAACATTTGCATCCACTTGCATCCATCAAACATAACATGTTTCAAACACATGTTTACATCCATAGGATTCCTATCTAAAGGTCGAAAAATATTATGGATAAGATATACTCAAATGATAGAAACAAGCTCCAATAAAACTTTGAAAAAGGAGTTATGAACATACTCTCGAAAAGGAAAGGGTATAAAGCACGAATCTTGTCTTCGGTCTCCCAAGTCGCATCCTCGCTGTCTTCTCCCCATTGCACTTTTATTAACTTAACCTCTCTGTTGCGCAGTTTCTTAATCTCTGATCCAAGTATACGGGTAGGAACTCGTCTAATTGTTGCTTCTTGTTCCACCTCTACTTCCTCAAGCATGTTCGGCTCAACTACCCCTGCTGTATCGTGTAGACACTTCCATAAATAAGAAATATGGCAAAACATCATGAATATCCACACATAAGCGAAGCAAGTTGTATGCCTTATTTGCAAAGACGATCAGAGCACCCTATTGAAAAATGCTTTGCCTGATAAATCCTTTCTCAAGCAGCTCCCTTACTTGTTTACTGAGCTCCCTCCTTTCCCTTGGAGCCATATAGCGTACGAGCATTGCAACTGGCTTTGCATTGTCAACCAACTATATGCGGAAATCGATCTCACGCCTCAAGGGTGAACCCCGAACCTCATCAAAGACATCTGGATTTTCCCGGACTACTAGAACAGACCGCAAACCATCAATACATGCATCGAGTGACTTTAAAAAGCTAAGCATGACAGACCCTTGCGGGTCACATGAAATCTTGAGGGCCCTATCATGAAAAGTTAGAAGCTTAACAATCCCCTTTCACAATCCAGAATGGAAACATACCTGGTTAGCCAATCCATCCCTAGAAACAACCTATAGCCCATAAACCCGAGCACATATGCATCGTATTCAAACTCAACGCCTGACACAGATATTCTCAAACCCCGACAAATCATAGATAAACGAGCCAAACCACCAATGGGGTTTGAGACAACTATGAGATCCACTACCATACTAGTAATTAAGGGGCAGAGACTCAATTATAGAATTAGATACAAAAAGAGTTCTAACAGGATGTTCGGAAAGAGAAATCAAACATTCAACATAAACTTTCATACCTCTGTTTGGTACATCAGCCACGAGAACATGCACTTACCTTCCTGAAAATCTTGCTCTTTAGCCCTGCCCTTGCTTCTTCGAGCACTCCTTAGTATAGTGTCCGACTTCACCACAGTTGAAGCAAGCATTCTTCCTTTTTCTGCAGTCTTTGACCAAATGGACCACATTCCCACAACCATGGAATTTCTTTTTGCCTTGAGCTTTGTCGTGATTTCCGCCCTCTTGTTGTTGTTCTTTCTTGGGGTATACCTTCTTGTTTTGCGTTGTTTCCTCAGCCTTGACTTCCATCTTTTCTTCCTTGTCTTCCTCGTGCATTAGGGCCACATCAACAAATTTTTCAAAAGTGGTTCCTATTGGAATGTAGGACATGGCTAACCTATGAAGTGGTTCATTTAGCTCTTTAGCAAATCGCAATGCCTTCTTATGCGGAGTGTCAACCAATTCCAATCCGAACCTTGCTAGCTGGTTGAATTTGTTCACATATTCCTTAATAGTCATATTCCCCTGTTTGAGTGCCAAGAACCTCTCCATTTGCATGCTTTTCTCGGCTTGAGAAAGGAATTTCAATTCAAATCTTTGTCAAAAATTTTCCCAAGTTTCCACCGAATGTCCAGCTTGGGTGACTTCCCACCAAAATGAGGCTTCATCTTTCAGTAGTCAGCGGCTAAATGAATCTTCCTTCTATCCTCTACTTCAAAGACTACGAACAAGTCCTCGGTCTCCTTGAGCCAATTCTGTGCTTCTACGAATGTATCGTTCCCTCCTATAGCACAGAAGTACTTGCAGACCTTAGTGAAATTATCTGCTCTTGAAGGAGGAGGAGGAATGACTGGTGCAGCGAGGGAAGGAATATTTCCTTGGCCTTCAATAGGCGTCGTGGCCTTCAAACACCTACGGAACCATCCGGGTATCATGACGCTCTCTGGGATATTAGGAATGTTCTGTTCCCCAGACATGTTGAAAAAGGAAAAGGAAGAGATTTAAACAATGGACCGAAGGATATTACATATGGCTTTTTGGGGAATGTTTTTCAAAATAGACTTTTCTTTTTGAAAATGCTTCTTTTTAAAACCTTTTTGAAAATAATTTTCAAAAACTTTATCAAATTTGGTAACCTTCAGCTCTAATACCAAATGTGAAACCCCATGTCCGTTAATGTCACTCACAAAGGGAATGCATTAAGTTTCGTGAAGCGCTGTAGGTAAACAGACACATAATATTACAAGATAGATATAATTAAGATAGAACCATAAATTCAAATTTTATATCAAACACAAATCATACATCGTGGTCCAAAATATCATAAGTCACAAAAACCATTACAACAATATAACTTCTGTCTTTTATCATCAGAGTACATAAATACTTAAAAGAAAACTTAATTCCCCAAATAAGCGAGACAAAGCCATAGTAGAGATAAGAACTTGAGCAATACTTCGAAAGCAGCTCTAGCAAGACGATAACTGAGTCTTGACTAAGCCTTAGTGTTCCATCCCTGAGAATCAAGGGGGGAACAAAGAAAGAAGAGGAAACAAAAGGGTCAGACATAAAGTCTGGCGAGTCTAGTTACTTTTAGCAAGTAAATAAATAAAAGTAGCATGACAGGCATATAAAGTGGATAAGAGATTACTACATAAAAGGCCGGTGTGACAAGGTAGACAGGATAAGGTGTATACGCTTCCCTAATAATTACTCTGTTTATTCTCTGCACCAATACTAGTATATAGATATGTAACAGGATTACATACTCCCTAGTTGCTTAACAGAAAAAGGATGATCCCAACAGAAGTATAATGGTAGCTTTAGGTGTACTCTAGTAACGGGTTTTAACCCAAATAGAACTAGCCGGTATCTAGATAGAATTAACGGGTGTTAGCCCAGACAGAAGCACATGTACCCCACAGAAACAGACAGGACTAGGTGTACCCTATTTACTACCTTAATCGATTGGCTCTCTACTCCGTAGATACCCTGTGCTGGCCCCATAGTAGGATGTATCATCTCCTAAAGTGGCAACCCTTCATTTTCAAGATATGCACAACCATATCTACTGATGTCACAATGTCTTATTTTCCCGGGAAGGCGGAGTCATGCACGCACATGACCCCGATGGAACGCGCCGTCAGGACACCATCCCCTACATTTTGATCTCTTATATTCAGCCCAGTAAGCGTGCCCCACGCTGACCTAGTTTTGAGTACTCGTTTGATACCTATTTACTGACTGAAACGAGTCCCATACACAAGATGATGCAAGCTCTCCCCTTCGTCTTACATCCCTACTACTAGGTTTTCCATAGATTATGCCTTCCTACTTGTGTCATAAAATTGCATAGTCCCAACAGGTTAAGTTTGTGGGCCTATATATATAATTTTTACCCACCAACCCAAGATGTACTTAACCCTCCCACTGTTTCAAGCATGTTTATCTAATAGTTAAGTTTGTGGGTTTATATATACTAATATTACCCACCTACCCAAGATGTGCTTAGCCCTTCCACCGTTTCAAGCATGCTTATTTAACAGTTAAGTTTGTGGGCCTATATATACTAATATTACCCACCTACCCAAGATGTACTTAACCCTCCCACTGTTTCAAGCATGTTCACTTAACCCCCACTCATGTTTATTTTCACACAATCCCTATGGATTCAACTAGGTTAAGTATTTCAATTTGTTACCATATTTTCATTTATGGTTATAATGGGCTAGACCTCCCATATTAGGCTTACAACTTGTGGATGCTGGATATGCCAATCGGGTATGGGCAGACTTCTTTCACAAGTTGGCCCTAACCTCGTGTCATAGCCCGATTCGTATTTATGCACTTAGGCCTCTCATATTAGGTTCAACATTAGTGGCTGCTGGACATGCCGGTCGGGTCCGGGTAGACTTCTACCACTAATGCAACCTAACCTCGTGCCATAAGTACAATTACAATTTCTAATTGTAATTCTAGGCATTCATTATTATTCAAATTCTCGCCTATGTCATTATAGGTTATATGCCCATTTCCCCCCAATTTTTGTCCATAATTGATTTTATGCCAAATTTATTCATATTCATTACTCCAGTTAATAACCAATTTAACATTCAAATTTCCAATTATGCCTAAATGTCCCATTATATTCATAATGGGTTATATGTCCAAATTCATATCAAGTTATGCCAAATCTAATATTTTCCCCCGTCCCCTAACTAACGCATTCACATATATTTGGCGGCATACCTAGGCTAAAAATGAGCCTAGGCATATACAGTAAAAAGGGAAGGGTAATGGGAAAAATGACAATAGTGATCATTCTAACAAAGGTGACATGAACATATATACTGACATAGACATGTTTTGGCATAATAATAAGGTAGACATAAAAATAGATCTAGTGAACAGGCAATGATAAAACTAGATCTAACATGGACATAAAAACAAATCTAGCATAATTAGGATGACATAGCAAGCATGTTTAGGTCTAAACAAAGATTTATATGTCCAAATAATGACATATCTAAGTTGGCCACAATATGACAGATAAAAGATGATCTACATAAAGGATTAGATCTAAACAAGGTTTTAACTGTCCAAAAATGACAGATTTACAGTAACCACAATATAGATATAAAACAAGATCCAATGACGTAATAGATTAACTATAATTGAATTAGATCTAGAAAAGTAGATCTATCATGACATAGCTTAGGATCCATTAAAGTATAGATTCATAATTTACAGCATATCCAAATCACAGTCTTTCACTAGTTACTTTTGTTCATTTAGACCTAAAAGTAACCAACTCACAGTGTTTGGATTGTTAATATGATAGAAGAGAAGTTGTAGGTGTTGAATCTATGCTTGAATCTCAGAATTTGATTTGTAGAAGATGAATAGAATTAGGTCTAGTCCAGTCACTAACAACATTTGGCCTCCATTGCATTCCAGGACAGAAAACATGAAAAATGGACCCTTATTTATAGCTGCCAGGCTCCAAACCAACTATGCTACATCAGTCCTAGGGGCATTGACACCCCTGTGGGTGGGTCGACCTTGGTATCGGCACCCCTCTAGGGGAGTCGGCCCCCTAGAGCGAGAAATTTCCGCCTTCTGCCATTTTGATTTTTGAACGATCCTGGATGAGGTGCTGACTCATATCTGACTCCTATATGACTCATATGTATATATTTATTTCTTCTACGCATATACAAACTTAAAACCCTTTTATTCGTACGGTATCCGTTTTACCTAAACCAAATGTCTATCTTGATCAAAATTTCGAGACAGATGTAATGGCGTCGTCCGTTTTCTTTAATTCTGAATATTAAATTAATTGTTATTTAATTTATCCTCTTTAATGTTAACAAAATTACGGGGTGTTACAGCTGGACACTTGGAGCTTTAAAGGCGATTTGTATCTTCCAAGGCATATTCCTATATTTCTTTTATCTTCCACGTTTGTTCGATTTCTATTTGTATTTATCAGCAATTGTAAGAATAGACTGTTATTACTATCTAAGATGATGATAGATTAGCATTCTTGTAATATATGTATTTAGTGTCAGTTTTTTTCTGAAATCTTTGGTATATTATATATTTCTCACCATAACTTATAGGTTTCTTTTTGTGAAGTTTTTGGTGTATTATATATTTCTCACCATAATTAAGGGATTGCGTTTTATCTTTATTTTATCTCACCCTGACTATCTAAGGGTTAAAAAGTCGGGTTGTTACATGTGTATTTTCATGGTTGCTAGGAGGCTACAAAGTTACGTTTTGATACTTATTAAATAAATATGTTTCAAATTGATCGATAGTTTCCTATTGGTTAACATAACTAAGATCAACAAATAATGTGATAGATTACATAGGTCTCTCAACTTGATAATATATTCAATCTTAAATATGAAAGCTTCACTTTGGTTATAGTCAAATCATAGCATAACATCTAAGGCTATGTGTTGTTAATACTTGAAGAAGTGCAATCCTTTAGAAGAGGCTCCGCCATTGAAAATCTATAACACCCGCATTTTTAATTAAATAATAAAATAAAATTTTGAAAAGTTTTCATAATTCGGTCGCGGAATTAGCGTCATTGCATCTATGATGATTTTCTGATGAATTTAGACTTATGGTTTGCAGAAAACAAATTTAAAATGAAAAAGTTATCTTTAATTAAAGTTTTGGAACAAACGAAAAAAGAAGATATAAGAGGAACACTAATAAGAACAATAAATACCAATGTTTTTAGTCTTGTGAACAAAAGCTTGTGTAGTCCAATTGGTAAAGGCATGTCTCTCCCATGTGAGTGGTGCAAGTTCCGTCATATTTTAAATTTTAGAGGGACGAATAAAGAAATGCATATTCTAAGAGAAATTATATATAAATGTACATATAAGAAAATTATATATATATAGGTGAGTATAAATATGTATATATACACACACATGTATATGTGTATATATGTGTTTGTGTGTGTAATATATATATATATATAAATTTATTTGCAACCAATCAGTTCGAGTAAGAAATAAATGACGGCATAACGCCATTTGAATTTTGTAAAGAGATGAAGATTGTGCGTAAATATATACGCAAAATTCAAAAATTGAAATTAAAGTGTAGTTTAAGTGCAGAAAGTAATGAATGTATAATGATTGAAAAATGGACAAGAAGATAACTGCATTTGAAATTAGAATATATATTAATAGGAAGAAATCAATGAATTGATGGCACTAATAATGACATTAATTGAGAAGCTATTAATGGACAAAGATTTGAGCAGTTATATATATATATATATATATATATATGCGCATAAGTTTGAAATTCAAATGTTGGATATACACTATAAACGGATGAAAATAATTTACATAGTGATATTTGGCAACAAGAAAGAAATGTTACCAATAACATTAAACAAGTAATTATTATACACAAAAATTAACTTTAATGGCCCAGGTCATTCAATGTTATATTTTTCCACTTGTACATTTCGAATTTTATTTTATTTTATTTAATCCAACAGCCCAGAATCTCATGTACACATATAAATAGACTAGCAGAGCCTAACCTTCAACTCATATTTTCTGAAACAACGCCAAAGCTCTGCCATTTTTTTCTTCTTCTTCAAATCTTTCAGAATTTAGAATATTAGTTTTTAGGAACTCTGATTCAAGATTTGAAGACAAAGAATGTAGATCTACAATATAGGTGTTCAAATTTCTTGTCAATGTGAGGTAAATCCAGTGAATCTTAATGATTTAGGTTTCTTTCTATCTTTTCTTTTTTCGTTAGCATTAGATTTGTAAAATTGTGGTTATTTTAATATTATTTTCAACTAGAAAGACCTCTTAATAGAGATCTGAATCAGATTCAAGGATTGGAAAGCTGTCAAGTGAGGGGATTTAAAATTATATAATTTGGGTAACGATATATTTATCGTTTACATTCCCCGTAATTCTTAACATGATAAATAATTAGAATTTGTGGTAATTGCGATATAATCTATTTCTAAGTATGTTAAGAATATTGATGTTGTACTCTATTCCATTGATCTTCTGTTTGAATTGAGAATTATTGTAATACTGAAATTGTAGAATTTACAATAAACATGAATATGTTCTTTAGATTGTTATTTAATGTCAAATTGGATATATTGTGAATTACAGTGAAATTATGAATAATGGAAAAATAATTAGTATGCTCTATATGGAGAAATTTACAGTAATTAAAAATAGTATATGAAAACTGGAATTTAACATCTAACTCAAAAAATAAAAAGGGAAATTTGTAATGGACTGAGTTAGTTAGATTTAGGGAAAAATGGATATGCTTCCATAACGACAAAATTACTGAGAATGTAGTTGCAAGAAAATAAAGGAAAAAGATATTAGTGTAAAATAGTGATTGTTTACCGTATTGCAGCTAATCAAATAAAATATATATGTATATCCACATTGAAAATAAAAAATAGCTTGCAACTATGGATCTTAACTGATGTACTTTATGGAAATAGATCATTACATCTTTCTGCTAACCAATCTAATGAGATGTGTGAAATATTTGTGACGATCCCAAAATCCAAGGGGCGGTATTAAGGATAATCATTGGAATATAACACATTAATCATCATAGCAGAGTACAGATAATAGCAGAAACAATAAAGAGAATAATTTTACATGGATATGACAACGGAATCACAACTTGTAATAATATCAGAATAGCATAGCGTGGGATATAACTTAGTAAATAAAAAGGAAAGTTATCAGTCATCATCGCCAGAGGCGGAATACATACATGCAGTGAGACATAATAAGGGTATCAGTCTACATCGCCGAAGGCGGAATACATATACATATAGTAAGAAATACGGAAAGTAAATCAGTCTGCATCGCCCGTGGCGGAATCATAATATAAGTACAGTAATGGCGGAAAAAGTCAAAGTCATCTCTGTGAAGTCAGCCTCGCCATGAGCTAAAAATGCACTCTATGCAGCAGTGCAGAGCCAAAAACAACCTGTCACCTGTGTACTAGGCTGCCCGTGTGAAAATAAGGGCACCCGCGTTTGCAAAGTGAAACAAACAACGAGTTAGTCATGGGGACTGGTATGAGGAATCTATTTAACAGTTAAACAATAGTAATAGCAAATCATAGGACCACGCCACTTTCGCGGAACGGGTTTACTCCAGTGATTGCTAGTGCATTTAAAACAAAGTAAATACTTTTAAAACAACGCAATGCTTTTCGAAAGAATGAAGCCATTATAAGACTTCGGTCCCATCATACAATGCAACGCAAGCCGGAGGATAGAGTTTTACCTTATAAGGGCCAAATATGCTTGATACGTATAAAGCAAAATCATTTGATATTATTACTAGTGCATATATGTTTCGAAAACGAATAGCATCATAAATATCAATCATAGGCGGCATAGCTACCATCTACTATGTCGCCATACTAGTTCTACAATCAAGTCCGTTATTTCGTATTGGAAATTGGATTTCCGTCATGAGTCGAGGCAAGGGGCAAGCTCCTCTCCGCTTCGAGACACTCTAGCAAATGCCTCAGGACTACGCACTCTGGGTAACCCTGGATCCTCCAAGGCCGGTCCTCTCTTACGTTTGAGGATTGGCAATTCCTGAACACACGTTTCCCGGTCCTTACAGACCTATAATCGAGGCGCCTCGCATTCCAACAACCACATAGGTGAAAAATAGATATAAATGTCAGGGCTGGTAAGTCACTGACACCACCATAGCTAGAAAGAAACGTCATGCTCTCCTTGGGTCCTTATCCCGTTTTTAACTCATACCGGGGTGTGAGGCTCGCGAATCTACGAAATACACAAAGCTAGGTCACGTAGACCGTGCTTTGATCATCATCCACAAGACTTTGCTTTGCAACAGAAGCCTTGATCATAGCATCTTGGCATGCCACATAGGCAGTCCACTCCATACGATTGATTTCCATCGATATATAACCTCTGAGCTCGTACGTCTCAGAGAAGGGCGTTAAGCAAAAGAATAAATTCTCCGCCGCCAAACAGATATATATTTAACAGAGATCAATCAGCATAGAACAAAATCCAATGTCAGACACACAGTCCATTTACAAGTCCGTTCTGGGTCTGAACGAAACCGGAGGCGTCAAATTCCTCGTATATCCGTACAATCAACACATACGTTCAGACGGCTACTACTTCCGTCCCCTTCCGGTAGCTACTCCGGTTAGGAACCTCAGTAGCGCCCATCCAACCGATACGAAGATCGTCGGTCTTGAATCGCCTTTGCATTTTCCAATTCGAATCGCTCGACAAATTATTTCAAATGAGGGTTAGCTCGGCCTTTTCAAATAATTCACGTCATTAGAATTTAAATCGATTCTTTCTATGGTTATATTATTCGACATCCATCTTTCGGTTCTTTAGTGTTATTTTCATGTCATACACATACAGCCATCAAATATCAAACAATTCAAGCCCAATTGGTTTACTTGCAATCTATGTTGCTTATAATATTTTATAACGATTTTCCGCCATTTTTATTTATTTAAAATGGCCATATTTAATTATTTAAAAATGGCCATATTTAATTAAACGACGTTTCAGATCGTGCCGTGGCACTGGCGTTGTTTTTCCCCTAATTTGTTTTACACATATCAGAGAATCTAACCGTTGGATTTCTACAAAGTCTATATCAGTAGGAAGATATTCCCAAAGCGAACCCAACGGTTCCAGTTTCGTGAGAATCTGACGGTCGGATCTTCCACACTAGTCGTTTGAAGTTACGGTTTCAAAATTCGAACTGCAGCGTCGTTATTCGATTAAATTTAATTATATTTATATTTATATATAAATATAAACGATTCTGGCGCTGTTTTTCTTCAGATTTGAATTAAACATTCCGGACAATCCAACCGTTGGATTTTTACAAGGTTGGTGCCGTTGGAAAGATATTTCCAAGGCGAACCCAGCGGTTGCGGTTTCGGGAAAATCCGATGGTCGGATTTCTCGTACTAATCGTTTCAAATTACGATTCCGAAACATGAACTGCACAACCTCTATTTCCTTTTAATTATATATATATATATATGTATATATATAGTTCATTCTATTATTTCAATTATAGTTCATTCTATATTTTCAACTCCGTTTCACTTCAAATTTTTCACTAACGCCTTAATATTTTGAAAAATTTCGCCATAACCTCCTTTGTACGGGGAGGGGTTTGGAAATTTATTGGGCCGTATTAGGTACCCAATAAATTCTAACAAGCATTCACATATTTATAGTGATATATTCTGGTGTTTACGGGGGAGCATGTACTGATAATCACTCCAGAGAATAAATTCCCGTCACCCCATTTCCGTGTGGAAATAAATAGTCCATGTGCCGTATCTAATAACTATAGCGACGTGATTATTGTCAACTCCAGACCCGTGTGGGGTTTTTATTAATCTGGCAATTTATCGTTATATTTTATATAGTCCATATTAGTCATCAGTTCAACCTGTAGTACATAGTCATCGCCATACAAGCCTCTTGCTTGTATGGTAAATCTTCCACCTCGTCACACAAGCTCCAATTGCTTATGTGGAATATGATGAAGTATGCCTATCATCAAGAAGTATGCCATGTAGTGTAGTTCAAAATTAATTGTTACTATCCAATGGCGTTATTTATTATTTCACACAGAATAACCAGCACTCCGCATCCAATGGCATTCACAGGAGTTGATATATAAATAAAATTGCGCAGCCAACTCATCAAGGTTTACCTATTTGTCCGGCACGCAAAAAATTTCTTTACTCTACAGCTAATCCATTTTTCCTGTTCAACACATGTATATATATGCAGAACAAAGCTAATAATAATATTTCTAGCAAACTATTATTTATTTCAACACGTGTGTATTTTTAACTAAGCGTATACATGATAAAAGAAATATTTTTATCACCAAAAATATTTATTCGACACGTGTGTATTTTTAACTAAGCGTATACATGATAAAAGAAATATTTTTATCACCAAAAATATTTATTCGACACGTGTGTATTTTAACTAAGCGTATACATGATAAAAGAAATATTTTTATCATCAAAAATATTTATTCGACACGTGTGTATTTTTAACACTTCATGTTCACAATAAAGGTGTAGTTTTTATTGTCGATTCATTTTATTTTTAAAAGATGATAACATTCAACACATGAATTTCAACTCGACGAACAAATTGCAATTCAACACATGAATATTCTATATAGTTTGTATATATATAAAAATGTGATTTTTATCGCAAAAGCTATTTGTTTAAATTCAAATAATATTCAACACATGAATTTCAACTCAACGAATGAATTGCAACTCAACACATGAATATTCGATATCGTTTGTATATATATAAAAATGTGATTTTTATCGCTAAAGCTATTTGTTTAAATTCAAATAATATTCAACACATGAATTTCAACTCGACGAACAAATTGCAATTCAACACATGAATATTCGATATCTTTTGTATATATATAAAAATGTGATTTTTATCGCTAAAGCTATTGGTTTAAATTCAAATAATATTCAACACATGAATTTCAACTCGACGAACAAATTGCAATTCAACACATGAATATTCGATATCGTTTGTATATATACAAAAATGTGATTTTTATCGCTAAAGCTATTTGTTTAAATTCAAATAATATTCAACACATGAATTTCAACTCGACGAACAAATTGCAATTCAACACATGAATATTCGCTATAGCATATGTAATTTATTTCAACGAATGAAAATTATTCTAACACATAAATATTTCAGAAAATTTCGTCAACATAACGACAGGGTAGTTAAAACCGGGACCGTCCCTAGTACGGCTCCTCGCTCTACCTTAAAACCTCGCGGTTTTTGACAATGGGGATCATGCATCCAGTTCGCACGCAGGCGGCATGTTTTATTTTCAATTCCACAAACCTATTCTATTTTGTTTCAATCACAAGAGGGTATTTTTCAACCACAAAGGTATTTTTCAACCATAAAGGTATTTTTCAACCATAATATCAACCACAAACAATTATTTCCAACCATTCGTCATACTATATAATATCACGTCAATCACAAGCAATAAATATCGTCTATGGTCTGTGGACGAGGGGAGTATATACATATAATATAATAATTCACTTGCATTTTATCTCAATTCAAAGCATATATGTTTCATTCAACGTTTGTATAATTTATACATCGCTAATATAACTTATACAACACATGTACATGAAGTATACGATGCGTATATAATTTACACTTCGCTTATATAATTTATACAACACGATTTCATTCACACAATTAGTTTAGATTCGTCACATTGGTTATTGCAGTGCTAAAAATCGTAGGAAGGTCAGAAAAATCCACAGCTTCTTCTAGAATGTAGAGAGTCTCCTTGCGGTCACGGTGTCTCCTGTTTCATCAAATTTCGTTAAAGAACGAAAAAGATACGATTTTTACAAGTTTGCAACGCTTTATAGTGTAAAAATCAGTTGAAAATGGGTTTAGCTGTATAACTCCTTCGAGCTCGAGAACTAGGGTTAAACTTTTCGGCAAAACCGCGAAGCGATAGAACGAACGGCCAACGCTGCGTCGAAGAGGAAGGGAAGAGCTTCCCAACACTACCCGAGATGAACGGCTCGGTGGTCCCTAGCACCCACGGTGGCGGCGCGAAGTTCGGGGTTTCCTGGCGCGATATCTCCTTCTACACTCAACGATAATTCTTGAAATTGCTATGGATTTGAAGATCTCTGAACGCTCTTCAAAATGGATCTGAGTTTGCTTGATTTCATTGTGTGGTTGTGGAGAAATTGAAGAGAGAAGTTCGGATCCCTTTTCCGCGTCGCGACAGGAAGAACGATGAGGGAGATGAATTGTGATTGGTCGGCTCCCTTTTTATTTTAATTTTTAATTTATTTAATTCCTAAAATACCCCCTTCCACACATGAACTCGAAATCAAACCCAACGATTGTCGCCCATAGCTAAATACCCCCATTCCGAACACAATGGGATATGTTTCGCTGGCCAATTCGACTGTTATAGTCCGTTATTTTTCAATTTAAAATATAAAACATTCGATATTTAATTTAAACGTACATTTCAATTTGCCAGGGCCACAAACTGAATCGAAAAATTCCAAAAAAATAAATCTAGCTTTGTTTTGACGATACGGTCCTAACAAAACCAGTTTCGTCGAATTCTGAGCTCGTTTGAAAAACGTCCATTTTTAGGTCGACCCATTTTAACAGTGTTTGACCAATCACATTTTCTTTTTCCCCGCTCACATACTAGCTTCAAAAATTATGAAATTTGAAACTTAGCAATAATTTGACATCCCGGACCCGACAAAAGTGGCTTCGTCGAATTCCGAGGTCGTATGCAAAATATCCATTTTCAAGGGCTATATATACTATATAGCGACCTTACTGAAAATTCATTTGGCCATAACTTTTGATTTCCGTTATGAAATTTCGATTTTTCGGATTCGTTAGAAAGGTATTCATAAACAGATTTAAATATTTTCAGTTTCACTAAAATCCGTTATATTTTCCACCCGGTACAGTCAGACAAAGTTTGTATACAAAATTTCAAACTACAATACTATACCCAATTCTATATTTTATTGAAATAGGCTATTTCAATTATTCAAATTCTTTGGTAATAACCTAATTTAAAAATTTTAAACTGGTTCACATTTTCCGGGTTATTACAATCTCCCCCACTTAAAACTTTTCGTCCTCGAAAAGGAAATTTCAGCTAAGCAGGAAATAAAATGTAAATGCAAAGTATTGTAAAGGTACCTTGCACCGGAGTTAGTCAGAGATGTCCACTCTGCATTTGGGATAGGCTTGTTTAATGCTTTCCTCAGTCTCCCAACTACAGTCTCTAGGATCACTACTCCACTGCACTTTGACTAATTGAATCTTTTTCCTCCTCAGCTCTCTAGTTTCCTTGCCAACTATCTTTAATGGCTCCCTTTTGAGTGCTAATTCTGGAGTTATGTCAATATCATGTTGCGCTGCTTCTTCCACAACAAGATCTGGATCATGAACATGTTTTCTGAGTTGAGACACGTGGAATACATCATGTACACCAGGCAACCAATTAGGTAATGAAACCCTATATGCAAGAGTTCCAATCCGTTAAAGTATAGGAAAGGGACCAATAAATCTCGGTGCCAACTTCCCAGTCTTGCCAAATCTGATTACTCCTCGCATTGGAGAAACTCTTAAATAAACATAATCGCCAACGACAAACGATATATCCCTTATTCTCGCATCAGCATAACTTTTCTGTCGGCTCTGTGCGATTTTCAATCGCTTCTTAATAAAATCGACTTTATCCGATGCTTCTTGAATCATATCGGGCCCTAGCACAAGTCTGTTGCCTGGTTCTACCCAACATGCGGGAGATCTGCACGGTCTACCGTACAATGCTTCAAATGGAGACATTCCCAAACTTGCTTGATAGCTATTATTGTAAGAGAATTCGGCTAAATGTAAGTGATCTTCCCATGAGCCTCCAAAATCGATAACGCAAGCCCGTAGTAAATCTTCTAGAATTCTATTCACCCGCTCGGTTTGACCGTCTGTCTGAGGGTGATAAGCGGTGCTTAGATTCAATTTGGTTTCCAATTCTTCCTGGAATGCTTCCCAGAATTTGCTAGTAAACAGGGGATCTCTATCACTGACTATATTGAGCGGCAACCCATGTAGTTTAACTATTTCTTTGATGTAAATCTGTGCTAGACTTTGAGCCGTTCTGTTGGATCGGACAGGTATGAAATGGGCAGTCTTCGTGAAGCGATCTACGATTACCCATATACTGTCGTTTCCTTTCTTAGTTCGAGGAAGGCCATCAATGAAGTCCATCGAAATTTGTTCCCACTTCCATCCTGGAATTTCTAAGGGTTGTAATAATCCAGCCAATTTCTGCTGATCGCTCTTAACTAGCTGACAAGTGGGGCATCTGCTAACATATAATGAGATATCTCTTTTCAAAGCTCTCCACCAGAATGTGCGTTTGATATCGTTATACATCTTGCTCACACCGGGATGGATACTTAGTTTGGACTTGTGGCATTCATCAAGCACTTCTCTTCTAAGCTCTGGAAGGTTTGGGATGCAAATTCTGCCCTTTAATCTTAGAACTCCTTTGTCATCGAGTCGGAAACTTGTGGATTCACCTCCTTTGACTCTCTGACTGATTCTTTGAATAAATTCATTGTCTTTCTGAAGGGTCGAGATCCTGTCTATTAATAAAGACGTGATGACAAAACTGGCGATGATTTCATTCTTTCTACTGAGCGCATCGGCTACAACATTGACTTCCCCTGGAGTGTATAGAATTTCAAAATCGTATGCTGCAAGGAATTCTAACCAAAGCTGTTGTCTCAAGTTTAGATCTTTCTGAGTGAATAGATATTTCAAGGATTGATGATCGGTGTATAGTTCGAACTTCTCGCCCAGTAAATAATGCCTCCAGATCCTTAAAGCAAACACGATAGCTAATAACTCAAGATCATGAGTTGCATAGTTCCTTTCATGCGGCTTTAGTTGACGGCTGGCATAAGCGATCACTTGGCCTTTTTGCATTAGCACTGCGCCTAGCCCTCTAATAGAAGCATCTGTCCATACAGTCAAGTCTTGGTTGCCTTCTATAATTGTCAATACTGGAGCGGTTGTCAATTTCAGTTTCAGCTCCTGGAAAGCTTCTTCAAATTCGGGAGTCCATTTGAATTTTTCATGCTTCTTTGTAAGCTTTGTCAATACACCAGATATCTTTGAAAAATGCTGAACGAATTTCCAATAGTAACTAGCTAATCCAAGGAAACTTCAAACTTCCGTGGGAGTAGTAGGTTGTTTCCAATTCTGAATCGCTGTAATTTTGCTTGGATCTACAGCAATCCCTTCTTTTGATACGACATGGCCTAGGAATTTAACTTCATTCTGCCAGAAGACACATTTAGAAAATTTGGCTTTCAAGACATTTCTCCTTAGAATTTTCAACACTTGATCTAAATGTTTTGCATGCTCGTCTTCCGACTTAGAGTATATTAAAATGTCATCGATGAAGACTAGAACAAATTTATTCAATACACCACGGAACACTCTGTTCATAAGATCGACGAAGTATGCCGGAGCGTTACACAAGCCGAACGGCATTACTAACCATTCGTAGAATAAATTGGGACCCCTGAAGGCTGTTAAAGGAACACAGTCTTCGGCTATACGTAATTGGTGGAAACCTGTAGCTAGGTCCATTCTGGAGAATACTGTTGCTCCATTTAATTGATCTAACAGATCGTCTATACGGGGCAAAGGATATTTGTTCTTCAGTGTTTGCTTATTGAGATCTCGGTAATCAACACAAAGTCTTAGAGTATCGTCTGATTTCGGGACAAATACTACTGCGGCTCCCCAAGCTGAAAAGCTCGGTCTGATCAGACCTTTCCAAAGCAATTCTCGGGTTTTACTACTTAGCTCTTCTTTTTCTTTCGGGGCCATTCTTCTTATTGGATGTACTACTGGTCGGGCGTTAGGAATTAGATCTATTCTAAATTCAATTTCTCTTTGCGGCGGTAAGTTTTCTACTTCTTCAAACACATCCGCATAGTTTTTAACGACCGGTATCTTTTCTATTGAAGGGGGAGTAACTTCTAAAGAAGACCAAAATTCTGTTCTATTAATTTCGGAGCCATGGCATGGTATATATATAGGCCCAAGCTTCGTTTTGACTTTAACGATTCGTTCGGCACATCTAACTTTAGCCTTATATTTTGTCAACCAGTCCAGCCCCAATATAATATCAAATTCGGAAAGGTCCATAACAATTGAATCAAAAGGGAACTTATAGAAAGAGTAAGAGATAGGCACCCTACAGTACGAACTGAGACTAACAAAACCTCCTATCGGATTTTGAACTTTAATTGGTTCTTTTAGAATTCTTCTTTTCAATTTTAACTTGTGAACAATGTTACCAGAAATGAAGCTACGTGATGCACTAGTATCAAAAAGTACAGAAACTGGAATATTTTTAATGGTAAGGATACCTCCCAAGACGTCGGGTTTACCTGATCCATCGGTGGTAGCTGGCGGGGTCTTCCCGTCATACACATGAGCCACTTGTGCATTCTGCTTCAGAGTACAATTCCTGCTATAGTGCCCCTTCTTATGGCAGTTGTAGCATTCGGCTGAGTCATTTGCCTTTGGCTTCCTCGGGGCTTTGAATACATTAGAAAAATGACCTGGCTTCCCGCAGTTGTAGCAATTTCCTTTCGGGATCTTTGCAGGTTTCTGAGTAGCGGCCGCGGTAATGCTAGATTCAGAATGATCTGTTGAAGCCCTGCGCTTATTTCCAGCTTGGCTTTTGGCGCGGTCTTGGCTAGCGTGCCTTTCATCCATGTCTTCGTAATTGCAAGCCATTTGTACTAATTCTGAAAAGGAGAGTTTGATGTTGCTCATAGCTCTGTCATGGTACTTGCGCTTTAGCCCAAATATGAATCTCTTGTTCTTTGCTTTGTTGGTCAAAATCAGCTCTGGAGCATAGCGCGACAACTGGGTGAACTTATTAAGGTAATCTTGAATAGAGAGGTCTCCTTGCTGGAGATTAGCAAACTGCTCTCGCATCCTCTCTAGAGCCTGTTCAGGTACAAACTTCTCATTGAACATAGTTTTGAATTGCTCCCAAGTCCTGACAGTACCTGCTGCATCCTCCAAGGTAATGGCATCCCACCACAACTCTGCTTCCTCCTGTAGGAGCCAAATGCCAAGTCGTGCTTTGTTGTTGGTTCCCATACCCATGCCTTCAAAGATTTTCTCACAGGTCTTCAACCAAGCTATAGCCTCGGTCAATGTACCTGTGCCAGTAAAAGGTTTTCCCCCAAGATTTCTATACCTCTTCGCAACTTTATCTAGCTCAAAGTCTTCGGGTGCTGGTGGCTGAACAATAGGGCCTTCCACAACTACGGGGATATTCCCCCGTCCTCCTGCTGCCTCTCCTTGGCCCCCACGGCCTCTTCTAGCTGCTGCTGCTCGTGTAGCCATCTAAGGGAATACTGTATAAGCAAGGAAAGAGTCAAGCTCAAAGATTTGATAATTTTCATAAATGATAAAGAAGGGGAATACAAGGAAAGATAATGATGATGTACTGATCAAATTGTTTTGCTAATCTGCTTAGCTCATTCTAGGACATTGCTAATCCTATCTCTAATGAGCTACTCACATTAGAACACTACTGATTCTATTCTGACGAGGTGTTTAATGTGTTAGATCCCGGAACTAAGGTTAACCAAAGCTCTGATACCAACTGTGATGATCCCAAAATCCGAGGGGCGGTATTAAGGATAATCATTGGAATATAACACATTAATCATCATAGCAGACTACAGATAATAGCAGAAACAATAAAGAGAATAATTTTACATGGATATGACAGCGGAATCACAACATGTAATAATATCAGAATATCATAGCATGGGATATAACTTAGTAAATAAAAAGGAAAGTGATCAGTCATCATCGCCAAAGGCGGAATACATACATGCAGTGAGACATAATAAGGGTATCAGTCTACATCGCCGAAGGCGGAATACATATACATATAGTAAGAAATACGGAAAGTGAATCAGTCTGCATCGCCCG
This sequence comes from Allium sativum, assembly GCA_030737875.1. Lineage (NCBI taxonomy): Eukaryota > Viridiplantae > Streptophyta > Magnoliopsida > Asparagales > Amaryllidaceae > Allium > Allium sativum. Next base: position 23,919 of record JASFAX010001776.1, on the reverse strand, counting down.
TGGCGGAATCATAATATAAGTACAGTAATGGCGGAAAAAGTCAAAGTCATCTCTGTGAAGTCAGCCTCGCCATGAGCCAAAAATGCACTCTATGCAGCAGTGCAGAGCCAAAAACAACCTGTCACCGGTGTACTAGGCTGCCCGTGTGAAAATAAAGGCACCCGCGTTTGCAAAGTGAAACAAACAACGAGTCAGTCATGGGGACTGGTATGAGGAATCTATTTAACAGTTAAACAATAGTAATAGCAAATCATAGGACCACGCCACTTTCGCGGAACGGGTTTACTCCAGTGATTGCTAGTGCATTTAAAACAAAGTAAATACTTTTAAAACAACGCAATGATTTTTGAAAGAATGAAGCCATTATAAGACTCAGGTCCCATCATACAATGCAACGCAAGCCGGAGGATAGAGTTTTACCTTATAAGGGCCAAATTTGCTTGATACGTATAAAGAAAAATCATTTGATATTATTACTAGTGCATATATGTTTCGAAAACGAATAACATCATAAATATCAATCATAGGCGGCATAGCTACCATCTACTATGTCGCCATACTAGTTCTACAATCAAGTCCGTTTTTTCGTATTGGAAATTGGATTTCCGTCATGAGTCGAGGCAAGGGGCAAGCTCCTCTCCGCTTCGAGACACTCTAGCAAATGCCTCAGGACCACGCACTCTGGGTAACCCTGGATCCTCCAAGGCCGGTCCTCTCTTACGTTTGAGGATTGGCAATTCCTGAACACACGTTTCCCGGTCCTTACAGACCTATAATCGAGGCGCCTCGCATTCCAACAACCACATAGGTGAAAAATAGATATAAATGTCAGGGCTGGTAAGTCACTGACACCACCATAGCTAGAAAGAAACGTCATGCTCTCCTTGGGTCCTTATCCCGTTTTTAACTCATACCGGGGTGTGAGGCTCGCGAATCTACGAAATACACAAAGCTAGGTCACGTAGACTGTGCTTTGATCATCATCCACAAGACTTTGCTTTGCAACAGAAGCCTTGATCACAGCATCTTGGCATGCCACATAGGCTGTCCACTCCATACGATTGATTTTCATCGATATATAACCTCTGAGATCGTACGTCTCAGAGAAGGGCGTTAAGCAAAAGAATAAATTCTCCGCCGCCAAACAGATATATATTTAACAGAGATCAATCAGCATAGAACAAAATCCAATGTCAGACACACAGTCTATTTACAGGTCCGTTCTGGGTCTGAACGAAACCGGAGGCGTCAAATTCCTCGTATATCCGTACAATCAACACATACGTTCAGACGGCTACTACTTCTGTCCCCTTCCGGTAGCTACTCCGGTCAGGAACCTCAGTAGCGCCCATCCAACCGATACGAAGATCGTCGGTCTTGAATCGTCTTTGCATTTTCCAATTCGAATCGCTCGACAAATTATTTGAAATGAGGGTTAGCTCGGCCTTTTCAAATAATTCACGTCATTAGAATTTAAATCGATTCTTTCTATGGTTATATTATTCGACATCCATCTTTCGGTTCTTTAGTGTTATTTTCATGTCATACACATACAACCATCAAATATCAAACAATTCAAGCCCAATTGGTTTATTTGCAATCTATGTTGCTTATAATATTTTATAACGATTTTCCGCCATTTTTATTTATTTAAAAATGGCCATATTTAATTAAACGACGTTTCAGGTCGTGCCGTGGCACTGTTTTTCCCCTAATTTGTTTTACACATATCAGAGAATCTAACCGTTGGATTTCTACAAAGTCTATATCAGTGGGAAGATATTCCCAAAGCGAACCCAACGGTTCCATTTTCGTGAGAATCCAACGGTCGGATCTTCCACACTAGTCGTTTGAAGTTACGGTTTCAAAATTCGAGCTGCAGCGTCGTTATTTGATTAAATTTAATTATATTTATATTTATATATAAATATAAACGATTCTGGCGCTGTTTTTCTTCAGATTTGAATTAAACATTCCGGACAATCCAACCGTTGGATTTTTACAAGGTTGGTGCCGTTGGAAAGATATTTCCAAGGCGAACCCAGCGGTTGCGGTTTCGGGAAAATCCGATGGTCGGATTTCTCGTACTAATCGTTTCAAATTACGATTTCAAAACACGAACTGCATGGCCTCTATTTCCTTTTAATTATATTTATATTTATATATATAAATATAGTTCATTCTATTATTTCAATTATAGTTCATTCTATATTTTCAACTTCGTTTCACTTCAAATTTTTCACTAACGCCTTAATATTTCGAAAAATTTCGCCATAACCTCCTTTGTACGGGGAGGGGTTTGGAAATTTATTGGGCCGTATTAGGTACCCAATAAATCCTAAAAAGCATTCACATATTTATAGTGATATATTCTAGTGTTTACGGGGGAGCATGTACTGATAATCACTCCAGAGAATAAATCCCGTCACCCTGTTTCCGTGTGGAAATAAATAGTCCATGTGCCGTATCTAATAACTAGAGCGACGTGATTATTGTCAACTCCAAACCCGTGTGGGGTTTTTATTAATCTGGCAATTTATCGTTATATTTTATATAGTCCATATCAGTCATCAGTTCAACCTGTAGTACATAGTCATCGCCATACATGCCTCATGCTTGTATGGTAAATCTTCCACCTCGTCACACAAGCTCCAATTGCTTATGTGGAATTCGACACGTGTGTATTTTAACTAAGCGTATACATGATAAAAGAAATATTTTTATCATCAAAAATATTTATTCGACACGTGTGTATTTTTAACACTTCATGTTCACAATAAAGGTGTAGTTTTTATTGTCGATTCATTTTATTTTTAAAAGATGATAACATTCAACACATGAATTTCAACTCGACGAACAAATTGCAATTCAACACATGAATATTCTATATAGTTTGTATATATATATAAATGTGTTTTTTATCGCAAAAGCTATTTGTTTAAATTCAAATAATATTCAACACATGAATTTCAACTCAACGAATGAATTGCAACTCAACACATGAATATTCGATATCGTTTGTATATATATAAAAATGTGATTTTTATCGCTAAAGCTATTTGTTTAAATTCAAATAATATTCAACATATGAATTTCAACTCAACGAACAAATTGCAATTCAACACATGAGTATTCGATATCGTTTGTATATATATAAAAATGTGATTTTTATCGCTAAAGCTATTTGTTTAAATTCAAATAATATTCAACACATGAATTTCAACTCGACGAACAAATTGCAATTCAACACATGAATATTCGATATCGTTTGTATATATATAAAAATGTGATTTTTATCGCTAAAGCTATTTGTTTAAATTAAAATAATATTCAACACATGAATTTCAACTCGACGAACAAATTGCAATTCAACACATGACTATTCACTATAGCATATGTAATTTATTTCAACGAATGAAAATTATTCTAACACATAAATATTTCAGAAAATTTCGGCAACATAACGGTAGGGTAGTTAAAACCGGGACCGTCCCTAGTACGGCTCCTCGCTCTACCTTAAAACCTCGCGGTTTTTGACAATGGGGATCATGCATCTAGTTCGCACGCAGGCGGCATGTTTTAATTTCAATTCCACAAACCTATTCTATTTTGTTTCAACCACAAGAGGGTATTTTTCAACCACAAAGGTATTTTTCAACCATAAAGGTATTTTTCAACCATAATATCAACCACAAACAATTATTTCCAACCATTCGTCATACTATATAATATCACGTCAATCACAAGCAATAAATATCGTCCATGTTCTGTGGACGAGGGGAGTATATATATAATATAATAATTCACTTGCATTTTATCTCAATTCAAAGCATATATGTTTCATTCAACGCTTGTATAATTTATACATCGCTAATATAACTTATACAACACATGCACATGAAGTATACGATGCGTATATAATTTACACTTCGCTTATATAATTTATACAACACGATTTCATTCACATAATTAGTTTAGATTCCTCACATTGGTTATTGCAGTGCTAAAAATCGTAGGAAGGTCAAAAAAATCCGCGGCTTCTTCTAGAATGTAGAGAGCTCCTTGCGGTCACGGTGTCTTCTGTTTCATCAAATTTCGTTAAAGAACAAAAAAGATACAATTTTTACAAGTTTGCAACGCTTTATAGTGTATAAATCAGTTGAAAATGGGTTTAGCCGTATACCTCCTTCGAGCTTAAGAACTAGGGTTAAACTTTTCGGCAAAACTGCGAAGCGATAGGACGAACGGCCAGCGCTGCGTCGAAGAGGAAGGGAAGAGCTTCCCAATGCTACCCGAGATGAACGGCTCGGTGGTCCCTAGCACCCACGGCGGCGGCGCGAAGTTCGGGGTTTCCTGGCACGATATCTCCTTCTACACTCAACGATAATTCTTGAAATTGCTATGGATTTGAAGATCTCTGAACGCTCTTCAAAATGGATCTGAGTTTGCTTGATTTCGTTGTGTGTTGTGGAGAAATTGAAGAGAGAAGTTCGGATCCCTTTTCCGCGTCGCGACAGGAAGAACGATGAGGGAGATGAATTGTGATTGGTCGGCTCCCTTTTTATTTTAATTTTTAATTTATTTAATTCATAAAATACCCCCTTCCACACACGAACTCGAAATCAAACCCAACGACTGTCGCCCATAGCTAAATACCCCTATTCCGAACACAATGGGATATGTTTCGCTGGCCAATTCGACTGTTATAGTCCATTATTTTTCAATTTAAAATATAAAACATTCGATATTTAATTTAAACGTACATTTCAATTTGCCAGGGCCACAAACTGAATCGAAAAATTCCAGAAAAATAAATCTAGCTTTGTTTTGACGATACGGTCCTAACAAAACCAGTTTCGTCGAATTCTGAGCTCGTTTGAAAAACGACCATTTTTAGGTCGACCCATTTTAATAGAATTTGACCAATCACAATTTCTTTTGCCCCGCTCACATATTAGCTTCATAAATTATGAAATTTGAAACTTAGTAATAATTTGACATCCCGGACCCAACAAAAGTGGTTTCGTCGAATTCCGAGGTCGTATGAAAAATATCCATTTTCAAGGGCTATATATACTATATAGCGACCTTTCTGAAAATTCATTTAGCCATAACTTTTGATTTCCGTTATGAAATTTCGATTTTTTGGATTCCTTAGAAAGGTATTCATAATTTTTTTTAAATATTTTCAGTTTCACTAAAATCCGTTATATTTTCCACCCGGTACAGTCAGACAAAGTTTGTATACAAAATTTCAAACTGCAATACTATACCCAATTCTATATTTTATTGAAATAGGCTATTTCAATTATTCAAATTCTTTGGTAATAACCTAATTTAAAAATTTTAAACTGGTTCACATTTTCCGGGTTATTACAATATTTTTCTGAAATAATAAAATTGTACATGACAGTAATTAAAGAAAGATTACAATAATAAAAGTAGGTTCATATTAAGGAACCTAAGAAGAATCATGATGAATGGGGAATATAACCTATTATAATTAATTATATGAATGAGAATGAAATATAATACGCAGGCTTGTCTTAAGAACAAAAGAAATTATAACATAGGTTATAATTTAGAAAAGAGAACTTATTAATAAACCTAAGTTAATAGAACTAAGCTAATAAGTAAACAACAACAAGAAGTTGTGATAACAGTGTAAGACAAGGTTATGTTTAAATAAGGAAGAATGAAGTAGGCTTATTATTGATAGACTTATAATTGGAAGTATTCAATCTAATACACGTAGATAATAAGAGAAAATCAACTCCAGTGGCATAGTACTGATTAAATAAAGTAAGTAGCTACATGTGTGATAATAAACCAAGTAAGTTGAATAAAAGTAAAAATGCAGTTAATCAAGTTAATTAGCAAATGCAATAAGGTAAAGCAAGCACATAATTAGAGATTAGACGTAGGATAATAACATGATGGCGTGATGCGCCTGGATTAGGCCTTACGTATGATGGTGAAGAACCCAACGGGGTAGATCACCGTAGTGTCCGGAGACACGAGAAGAGCACGCCCAACTGTTTATTCTACGGGACTGGAGGGAAGCATGCGTCTTCTACGGGATGTGGTACGGTACTCCATGGTGGTCCTCCATGCTCTACATGCTTAGGCTGTATACGTAGGGGTTTGGTTTGTACGGTACCATCCGATGAGTATACATTGACTGCAACTATGGTGTGGAAGTCAAAAGGCTATGGCGGATAGTGTTGGGTGATTCGACAGTTTGCCTCGGGAGTGGTAGGTCAGAACCCAATTAATGATAGTAATCATCGGATACCTGTCATCGGTAGTCAGTATGATTTAGTAAGACTAGAGCTAAACCTATAGAGCTTTGATCTTTCACTATTGAGACGTTGGTTACGGGACATGCCAAATTGGATGTTAGATTTGTTGATAGGGGCACATCACGTAGCTCTGGAAGAAGTCTTTCATTAATTTAGGGAGGGGCCAGGGTAGGGCCATAGCTACCATGAAAAGACAAAATATATGTGAATATCTGTATTGTAGACCTAATGACATGGTCCTTTACAAATATTGAAAGCTCCCGACCAAGTTTCGTTCATCAGATGCAGCCCCATTACGAGACTCGGGTTATAGTAGGCAGTACGTTCGTGTGCGGGTCTAGATACACAAATTGGGTGGTGTATTGTAGACATTAGGGCATTACTCCGTGTTAAGATGTGGTTCAACCAAGGAGTTCGGATACGACAATCCGTACGCTTATGTAGCATAGCGATGGTAGTTATGTGCGATGGGCGCAATGATACTAATTTTCGTACACAGTTTGGCATAGGATAGAGGTTGTACACACTTTCGTGGTGTGACAGTGGAGACCGTACGAGGAGGGTACTATAGGAGTACCTTGATATGTTAATTATAGCTACATATATACCATATTAGGTTTAATCTACTGGGGAGTAGATGGGTATGATGTGAGCGCAAAGCCTTGAGTGCTGTTAACCCAAATAACCTAAAAATTAAGATAATGTAACTGAATGGTATATGTAGGGTTATTTCAGAATGTATAGTTTGTCCATTCACTGAAACTTTGTATTCTGGCCCCCTCCTCATAACATACTTGTAGGTTAGATTTATGGCAGAGATTTGGTAGCCTTTGGACACTTGTTAGATAATGTTATTCTTTCGATAAGGCTATATTTGATTATTATATTTTATCCATTTCACTATGAGATGTTTTATCGAGCTTTGATATATTTATTATCACTGTCTTTCTGCAGGATGCCAAACAAACCAACTCGAGCTTAGACAGATTGGGAATTTTGAAGAAAAATTGATTTGTCGAAATTCGGGTTGTTACATTTAGTATCAGAGCTCAGGTTCAAGATTCTTGAGTATAGATAGTGAATGAATGTATTTGTATTTTTAAAATATAAATATATTGGATATATTCACACCTAGATCCATAAAGGAACCCACTAAATAGGAAGAGCGACATATGCAAAGAGTTAGGATATCAGTTATGTACACTAAAGAAATGGTTATGGAAATTTAAGACCCTTAGGTGGTTTAGGTGAAAAGTGCACAATATGTTTTGGAATGGAAAAAATGGATCCTATATGTTAGTTTCTAAAATATTAATATTTCGTATTAGTGAGTTTGTCAGTTGAGCCTTATAAACTGGGAAAGAATAAAAAGGAAAATGGATTAGGAGAGTGTGTATGGGTGTGTGTGTGTGTGTGTATATGAGAAATAACCTTATGGGAATATTTAGGAAAGTCTAAGTAAGTTGGAAACCCACTTTGAGTTTGGCCCCAATGTTAACTTTTTAGAACATGAAATTTTAAAAGCTTTTAGGTGATAATTTACGGTGTTTTTCAAGTTTTGACCTTAAAAAATTTACAATTTTAAAATATGTACTAGCTAAATCATGTAGAAACAATTTTTGAAACAAAAAGAGGTATTTTTGATGCTTGTATAAAAATATGTAGGAAACACATTTGAAAAGTACATATTGTGTTTTAGAGAAAAATAAAATAAATTGGGTATATTTTAGAAATGGTGATTTCTTATGAATCTATTTTATCTAAAATGAATTCTTTCAGAAAAATGTGTACATTATAGAGCATGTCTAGCTCGCTAGTTTTTAAGATCCTTCGGTTTAGACTTTTCTTTATCAATGTGTAACAACCTGGACTTTAAAAACCAATTTAAATTTTTTATTTTAGCAATTTTAATGAATTTTTAATATTTAAAAATGATTTATTTAAATAATAATGACTAAAAAATTTATTTAAATCAGAATTAGAATGTATAAATTTATTTTAATTATAAAACGAGCCTGAAGTAGTGTGGTAGTTTGAAAATTCGATTCTAAATTTCAAATGAATGTACAGGATTCAAAATAAATCAAATTTCAGTAAAACCAGAAATATTTGAATCTGTTTAACTATATCTTTCTAACGAATGTGAAAAATCCAGATTTTATAATATAAATTGAAAGTTATGTCCAGTTTAAATTTTAAAATAGTCGCTATGGAATATATATATATATATATATATTATATAATATGTAGCCCTTTAAAATAGCCATTTTGCAAATGACCTCCGTTTTCGACAAAACAACTTTTGTTGGATTCGGAATGTCAAATTATTGCTATATTCCAACTTTCATAATTTTTGAAATTAATATGTGAGCGTGGTAAATTTAAACGCGTTTGGCACTTTAAGTTTGAATTTAATAGACTAGAAAAGGACCATGTTTCAAACGGCCTCCAAATTCGTTGAAATTAGTTTTGTTAGGACTGTATCATCAAATCATAGCTAGATTTATTTTTCTAAAAATTTTGGAGTCAGTATGTGGCCCCGGTAAATTAAAATGTACGTTTGAATTAAATATATGTTGATTTTTATTTTAATTTTGATAAAAACTAATCAAAACAATCGAATGGGCTTACGAAACATATCCCATTGTGTCTGAAATAGAGGTAATTAGCTAGGGACAACAGTCGTTGAGTTCGATTTGGAGGACTGATGAACAAATGGATATTTTTGGAATTTAAAAATATATATATATAAAAAAATCTATAAACGGGCCAAATTACCCCCAAACCCTAATCCTTTATCGTTGCCGCTGTGTAACACCCCGTATATTCTATAACAGTGAAATTCATAAATTAAAGTATAATTAATTTCAAATCAAAGAATTAAGGGAAACGTGATATGCCATTTCGTTCGTCTCAGAATTCTGCTTGAGATAGAGTCCGAGTTTGCGTAAAACGGACTCCGTATGAGGGAGATATGACTTCCGGAAGTTTCAGAATTCAGTTTAAAATTCAAACAGGCAGAAACAGTTCAGAAAAACAGATTCAAATTCAAAAATCGGACCCAGATTGGGCTGGGCGGGAATTTTCCCGCCCAAGACCCAGGTCGACTGGGCAGTCGACCTGGGTACCCAGGTCGACTGGGCAGTCGACCTGGGTGTCGACTGGGTAGTCGACCTGGCCCCTGAGCCAGGTCGAACCCAGCCCCTCCTGGCTGGCCTAGTCTGTGCTTGGCCGAATTTCTGGGCTTTGTCTTGTCACTAGGGCTTATGTGTCAACTCTTGATTGGTTTCTCTTTAAAATGAATGGCTTATATTAATCTTGGCTCCATCGATGGCACTAATCAATTCACAAACTCTATAAAAAGGACCTAAGACTCCACCTAATTCACACAAATAAAATGAGTATGGAGCTGTCATGCTGCTGAAGAAAGACTAGGAATAGCCGTCAAATTGAGAGACGATTAGGAGTTGATTCAAAAGCTTAAAGCCACGACAACTAAATCAAAACAACGCCTACAACAAAGGATAGCATCACCAAATTCAGAATTCAGAGTCCTGAATACAAGACTCGTCATATGTTGTAAGTAGAGTGCTATTCCGATGTGAATGAATAATTGAGACTTGATTGTGTATAATAAGAAATGGGATTGTACTTTAGTTATAATGATGTTAATTCATAATTGTATGTTGCTATGATTTGCTATGAATGGATTTTGGGATGTGGTAGTGTAATTACCATGATATTGGACCTATGGAATAGTTGCGATACAAGTATATAACTCATGTTGGAAATTTGACACGTTGTGGTTAATGAGAAGTTATACATATTTCATTGCAACCAAGTTAAGACTCATGCAAGTATATGATTCACCATTATGCCAACATGATTTATGATCCTTCTATGTATATTTTTATGATCGTTTTTAGTATAGTTGGATCCAATTGGGTATTATGATTCATATGAATTTATGTTGGAATAGGCATCATGATTCAAGTAGAAACCATACTTTTGTACTAGTGACAAAAGTAAGCATCTTTGTGAACTTGTGTTGACTTTATGAACATGGCTGGTTCATGTTTAACTTTATGCCCAAACAAAATATGTTTTAGGCTTAGGTTGTTGTTAGAAACCATATGATAATTTATGTGGCACATCATTAAGTTAGATTCATACTTTAAATAAAAGTATACATGATTAGATTAAAACCATGATTCATGTTTAGGTATGTTTTATGTCAAGATTTTATGCTATTACAATGCAAGTTCACAAGTGCCTAATTTATGTTAATTAGACCACTATGTTGCAAGTTCATGCGTTTACACACCCCTTTTTGATGTTACTTAGAATATATATACATCATGTTCTAAGCCTCCCCTTTTTATGTGGCTAGGTTGGGCTAAAATGTTGAAGCCCAACATATGTTATATTATTACGTACAAACGGGGGAATACGTTGGAGTTAATTTAAAATATATGTGTTGGCATGTTTGGCACATGCCAACGATTCATGACATTTTAAATGGTATAAATTATTATACTCAAGAATAATGAATTTGAATAATGGGCCGCAAATATTTACATATAAAAGAAAAGGAGACAAAATATGTAAACTTAGAAAATACGATATGCTTAACCCGAGGTTGGATTGGGTTGTGACATAAACCTGCCCGGACCCTCCCGGCTGTCCAGTAGTCACAACAATACCTATCCAATGTGGGTGGTTAAGCATTGAGCCCAATAAAGACCCGAGGTTAGACTGAGTTGTGACGTAAGACTGCCCGAACCCAACTGGCAACAGGCAGTCGCAACAATACCTATCTAATGTGAGTGGTTGTGGCTTTAATAAGACAATTAAGGCTAAGTTAGGATTGATAGGATTAAGTAAATTGAATTAAAACTTAATCAAATATAACATGCTAAACTATACAGACTGATTGGGGGTTAGGTTTATACAGAACACTTAACCAACTTAGCATGTTGGCTAGAAATAGAAAACCTAGTAGCGGGGGACCCTTTTCAGCAGTAACCCTACAAGGTGTATCAGGATACCCTGAACTAGGCAGGGTGGGGCACGATTACTGGGCTGACTGTAAGAGGTCAAATCGACGACGGTGGTGCGGCAGTGTAGGTTCTAACGGGGTGCAGGCGTGCACACACTCCGGCGCAGAAAAATTAGACACTGGGCACCAGTAGTATACCTATGCATTCTAGAACTGTGTCGGGCCACCACCACGGGACTTGATACACCCTATGGTGGGACCAGCATAGGTAGCTACAACATCGGGGGCCGTAAGACACATGTAACTATGCGAGTAGGAGCCGATCATTAAAAAGGATCACTTCACCCTGATTGTGGGGTTCCAGATGGGAACTAGTTTATAGGGGGTGCAGAGATTAGTATGGGGTATGATAGTGTATTCGATTCTAGACAACTTAACTTAGTTTATGGTGCTTTCCCATTTCCAGTTTGTACTTATCATGCTCATTTTCTTATTCATAGACTGAATAGTCCTAGACTTACTCAGGCTTTTATGTCTGACTCTACTTTTCTTTCGTCTTCTTTTCTTTCTTCCCCCCCAGGTCCACAGGGAGGGAATACCGCAGCTTGACCAGTTTCACATCCAGCTTGAAGAGAGAGAGAGAATGTATTGCTTGGATCTCTTTCGTTTTGGGCTATGGCTTTAGATAGCAACTATGGGGACTTATGCAGTTTACTTATGTTTTTTTATGCTTCTTTAAGTTATGAAATCAAGACAGTTATGGAAATGTAATGTTTTTGGAAGTATTGTAAGACAATTATGGTATGGTTTGTGTAACACGTATTTTGATGAAATAAAAGTTGCTGTTATTTCCGCTGTTTAAAAATATGTGTATTTATATCTGTCTTGTGTATCTGTGACTTATACTTATAAACCTCCACCAAAATTAGGGCATTCCCTTTGTGAGTGACCCTAACGGAGGTGGGGTGTTTCACGCTGCCTCCACAAAAATAAAGGCCAAAACAGTCTGATTTTCATCCTCCAAAATAATTCGATCCAATTCGAATTTCAACATCATTTCAAAACCAAAATCAAAGAGCAAACTTAGGGCTTCCGGTTGATCTTGGTATGATCGAAGGTAATTGAGTGACGAGTGCGAATTTCCTTCGTGAAGTTGCACCTTTAAACCGCCGCTGCGAGGAGTAGGGCCCACCGAATGCCGCTGCACGCCAGGCGCAGGAGGAGGGTTGGTAGGCCGTCGACGTGGTGAACTCTGATCGATCCTAGGCAGCTCCAAGAGGCTGTGAACGCGAGCCCTAGGTGTGAAGATGGAGCAACCATCGGCTCCATTAATGAACGAGAAGAAGAAGTTAAGGAATTAGTTAAGTGTGTTTTAATTAATTATAGTTTTTAATTTAATTATGTAATTAAATTTTAAAAGACTGTAACTTTTGCAAACGAACACGAAATTGAACAATTTCCAATGTGTTGGGTTCACAACAAAGAGATCTACATTTCAAAACTGACCAGGACAAAAACAGAGCACGTTGGAATTTGAGACGAATTCAAATCCAAATTGTTTAGAAATTCAGAAATAAAAACTAGCGGAGTGGAAACGAATGTGAGAACACCTTCTCACTCTAATTATTTAACAGTTAAATATATACTAGGATGTAGACGGGGCTTAGAAGCCCCTGACACTATTTATTGTACAAATCATAGATGTTTGTTTGGATTGAATTGTGGTGTAATTGACTGTATTGTGTATTGATTGTGATACTGAAATGTTTAAAATAGTAAAAATAATTTAATATAATTTGGTAGTTGAAATTAAATTATAAATATTCATTTATAATTTAAAAACCGTAAATTGGTTAAATAGAAAAATAATTCAAATTGAATTAGAATAGGTTAAATTTATTAAGAAGTGATTATTTTAAGTAGACTGTTGTTGTTTGAAAACCCCACACGGGTGTTGGGATGATATTTGACATACACAAATCCCAATATTTAGTTATATGTCAATTGATGGATCAACAAACTGTGATTAGCGTTATTTTAATTATTTAACGCTTATACAGTAGTGAATTGCACTCTGGATGTGAATTGAATGTTTAGTAGTTGTTTATCGCTATTTTTGAATACATGCGATGTATGGAATCTATATAAACAAAATTATATGGTAATTGATTGAGTCTAATTCCAATTCAGAAATAAAGAATAGTTTTAAAATAATATATATATTATGGTTTTCAAATAATATTCAGTATAGTTCTAAAATAATATATATAGTATAGTTTTCAAATAATATTCAGTGAAGAATCAGAATATGATTTTGATGTCTGATTTTGGATGGACACAAAAATATTGAAATATTCATAACTATAATGAATATGAAACCGAGTTGAGTAGTTAATTGCCATTTTAACCCGAACGGGTTGATCGACTTTATTCATTTTTATGATGAATATCGAAAAGGAAATTATTTCAAAATATGATATTTTGAAAATATTATCATTTAAATATTATAATGATAAGGAGTATTCAATTTTGATTTAAAATTGAAATGAAAGTTGGAATCATTTTAAAACGAATTTATAAACGATTTATAAAATATGTTTTAAATGGAAATTGACAAAATATATATAATATATATATTATATATATTTAATGGCCTGAATAGAACGCGCCACGCAGCGACCATTCGCGAATTTCGACCACTAACTTCAAATTGATGAAACGAGAGATCCGACCATCGGATTCTCCTAAAACCGAAACCATTGGGTTCGTATCAAAAAGTGCTTTCCAATGAATATAAGAGATTTGAAATCTAACGGTTGGATTTGGAATTTTGTCCAAATCAAATTTGGAAAAGTTCTCTGTAAATGCAATTCGATGACCGTTTATGGAAATCGACTTAAAGGGCCTTTAATAATTTGTGTAAATTCATAATAAATGATTTGGAAAGAATTTGGATGAAAAATTCCACATTTGTGAAGATAAAATTATATTTTTATCAAAATGAACTAGTTATTCACTAGAAAAATAATCCAATATTTTTAAAGAAATAAATTGGATTTGAAATGGTTTTAAAAATAACTAGAATTTTCCAGTGAAATGGAAATAATCTTCGGAATATTTCGATATTGGATTCCGTGGTTATATAGATATTGTTAAGGGAATTTGGAAGATACAGATATCGTTATTCCCAATACGATATCCATTAGTTTTAGAATTTGATATTTAATATAAGCCAATATAATTTCTATTCAGAGCCTTGTATTTAATATTAAATTGGATTTTGGGTTTGTCGTGAACGGTGTCTTAAATAACACTGTTCTTAAACCCAGTTTAGAAAAGAATAAATATTTTAATTAAGATTTAGTGAAGTTTTCCAATTAATTAATATTTAATTGGAATTGAATAAAAGAATTGGATTTTGGCTTTGTCGTGAATGGTGTCTTCAATAACACTGTTCTTAAACCCCATGTGAAAAGAATAAATCTTTTAATTAAGATTATTAGAGTTTCCAATTATATTTAGTAATTGGAATAAAATGGAATGTGAATTGAGTTTATTGTGAACTGTGTTTTTAACGACATTCGTTCTTTAACCCGATTAACAGTGAAATGTGATTTGGAATTTATAAATCTTTTTATTAATATTTAATGGAAATTTTCCATACTAAAGTTTTCCAATTTAATAAAATAAAATGGGGTTAAATGTAATTCGATTTGGTAATAATCGAAATGAGCTTCTGTGGAGGAAGACTGTTAATATATATGGAATTTAAAAGTCTTTGTCATTATTCCATTTATATTATTAGTCGGATACGAAAATTGATATCGATTATATATTGATATGTTTTCCATGAAGATTTCATATTTAAGGGAATGTGATTTTGGGTTTATCGTGAACTGTGTTTTAAATGACATTGGTTCTTTAACCTAGTTAAAGACATGATTTCATGTCTAACATTGTATTTCGAACTGTAGTGTTGATCTCTGCTAAATATATATCTGTTTGGTGGCGGAGAATTTATTCTCTTTCTTAACACCCGTCTCTGAGACGTACGAGCTTAGAGGTTATATATCGGCAAAAATCAACGGTACATTGTAGATTGTCAATGTGGCATGTGTGATTTTCCAAAGTTAAATAATCATTAGATAATGATTTTGGAGGATTAAAACT
Organism: Allium sativum; assembly: GCA_030737875.1. NCBI lineage: Eukaryota > Viridiplantae > Streptophyta > Magnoliopsida > Asparagales > Amaryllidaceae > Allium > Allium sativum. The sequence goes on along the minus strand of JASFAX010001776.1, from coordinate 8,448 downwards.
AAGTGGAGTTTTAATGAATCTTTAATTAGATTGAAATGTAAATGTGATAATTTATATTATCAAATTTTGGGAAATGATCGAGAAGGAGTACCACCAGTTTTACTCCAGGCAATAGTTAAATCTTTAATTAAAATTGAACGTGAAATGGTAATTAAATTTATCGATAACACCGTGGTGTTAGATATGGAGTATTACCAGTTTTGCTCCGTGGGATAAATAGGTTGGGATTGGGTAATTAAACAAATGATTACTTCGGTAAGGTGTGCTAATTCCGACTAGTTTAGATAAACCTTAATTTGGTTTGAATTGGTAGAGAATAAATTTAAAGAATTTATCTTTGAAAAAATTAATGAGAATCTTTCCGAATTTATCTTTGAAAAAATTAATGAGAATCTTTCCCCGATGATGTGAATATTTGAATAAAAGAATATTCTAAATAGGAATGAGGCATATGTTGTGTTTTTATAGCACTTTTTATAAGATATGCGAGTTATTCAGAAAGACCAGGTTCCATTCTGAATAATTGATACGACGATAAGTCGACGATAAAGATGGTTGTTGAAGACCGGAGTTCTTCACATCATTTGGATGATTACTAATGTCTTGATTGGGCCGTACCCCTAAGACAAGGTAACAACTGGTGATTGTCTAGACGTACTTGGAGATTGACTGGATATGCGAGGGTCTCTCTCCTATATTGGACATATGGGACGAGGAATAAGGTGCCTCTGGTTTTGTTCAAACCCAGAACGGACTTGCAAATGGATGGTGTGTCTGAAATTGATTCCTTTATACTGTATTCGTTGATCTCTGCTAAATATATATATCTATTTGGTGGCAGAGAATTTATTCTCTTGCTTAACACCCTTCTTTGAGACGTACGAGCTTAGAGGTTATATCTTGGTGGAAATTAGTGGTATATGGATTGACAGTGTGGCATGCTGAGATGCATGTGATCAAGGCTTTTGTTGAAAAACAGAGCCTTGTGGTTGATGATCAAAGCACGACTTTAAATAGCATATCTTTGTGTAGCGTTAATTCACAAGCTTCACATCCCGGTATGAACCTAAAAGGATGAGGAACGTATGGAAATGGACATATGTTAGTTTCTGCCTAGGAGTAACGTCATGGTATAGAGCCCATACTATTTACTCATGTGAATGTTGCTTATTATTACTTGATGGATAGAGAGGCGCCTCGGATATATCGATCACTACGGGGCCGATGGATGTTATGGTCGATATACTTACTAGATTTTATGCCGCATAGGGCTGGCTAACATATAGTTTATGGTATTACTAACCATCGATGGGTGACCGACCATACGGCTAACCATAGGTGCAGTTGCGACTGTATCCCGAGGCTCGGGCTTGAGAGTCTCGAATCGGTAAGGATGATCGCTTGCCTTGGTTCATAGATGGAAAACCACTATCCAATACGTGATTTCACGATTTTAGTTGTAAATATATATTTTGCGACGTAATATATGGGTACCTACGCCGCCTATGATTGATGCATTTACATTTGAAGTTGATTTCTTCACTTATAGTAATAGTAAAATATGAAATTTCACGTACCAAACATTTTTGGCTATTATAAGGTAAAACTCTATCCTCGACTGGAATCATTGTGTGATGGGACCTGAGTCTTATAATAGCTTCATTTTCCTGTTTAGCATTGCGTTGTATGTTTTATGCACTGCTATTCTTGGGGTTAAACCCGTTCCGTGTTATACAGCATGGTCCCTTGATTTATCTAACTTTATAATCAAGCTAATAACTGTTTTAGTTCTCACACCAGTCACATGACTGACTCAGAGTTTATTGTTTTAACCTAAACTCTGGGTTCCTCTATTTTCCACATGGGCTGCTAGTAGTTTTGGTTTTTGCATATATTATTTTCACAGGATCCTGGATTTATAGCTGGAACTATATTCAGAAAGCTCTGTTTCCGTGTGTTTCTTTCAGTTGTGTTATGTATTATTTTTCCGCTGCTATGTATCTAAATGTAATTTAAATCTCTGATATTTTCTGCAGTATATTATTTATTCATACTTTGTTATATTCTTGTACTCTGATGTCAATTGTGGTAATAGCAACGAAATGTTCTTCTGTTTGTGTTCTGATTTTCGCGTTCTCAACTCAATCCGGGCTTTCCCGTAAGGGCGAGTTTTAGGCTGTTTCACATTGGGAACATGGGCTAGGATTCTTAGCCCTTGGTAGTAGTTGTGTAGTGTTCTTGTTTTCCTATTTTAGTTTTGATAGAATAAGAAGACTTATTTAAAATTAAGTTTAGATTGTTAGATTAAGCTAAATAAGCCAAGGAATAAGACAATGACATAACTAAAAGAAAGCAACAAACATAACAATTGATAAAAGTGGAAAATTTCGAGAAAAAAAAATCCAAAAGAAGATTTTTAACAAAAAAAATCTTATGTAAACTGTGCTTGGATAGGGAGATAGGACATCTTTTTATAATAATTGAATAAAATCCAAGTATAGATAGAAAAGGTACATAAAGGAAAAACAGAAGATGTGAAGTTTTCCATTTTCAACCTTTTTATAACATAAGAAGTCGAATTTAGAAGATTAGAATTTTTTGAAAATTCGAAAATTTAAAGTTGGTTGGTAGGGTTTGGATACAAAAATTGGATGAACTATGCTCTTGCTTTGTAAGAGCGTAGGAAAAAAATGGATGAAAAAGTATTTTGATTTTAAAAACACTACACTCATTTAGAAATTGCCAGTATATTTAGGATGTGTGCATCATGTTTTCAAAAAGGATTTCAAGAAGATTATGCATTCATATAGGAGGTAGCACTTAGGCTTTCATTACATTCATGTATTGTTTATACATATGATGATTGTAAATTATGCGAGAGATTACCTTATTTTACCCTTACCAAATTTCTGGGATAATTTTTTTTTAAGAGTAGGAGAATGTAACACCTCGCATTTTTAATTAAATAATAAAGCAAAAATTTGAAAAGTTTTTTGAATTTGGTCACAGAATTAGTGTCATTGCATCTGTGATGATTTTCTAATCAATTTAGACCTATAGTTTGTAGAAAACGGATTTAAATTGAAAAAGTGCTCTTTAATTGAAGTTTTAGAACAAAAGTGAAAAAGAAGATATAAGAGGAACACTAATAAAAATAAAAAATACCAATGTTTTTAGTCTTGTGAATAAAAGCATGTGTAGTCCAGTTGTTAGGGACATGTAATGTCATATTTTTAATTTTAGAGGGACAACTAAATAAATGCATATTCTAAGATATATATATATATATATATATGGAAATATAAGAAAAATTATATATGTAGGTGAGTATATATATACACACACACACGCACACACACATGTATATGTGTATATATGTGTATGTGTGTGTGTGTGTGTATGTGTGTGTATTTGAATAAGAAACTCAAAACGTAACTTGTAACCAATCAAATTGAGTATGACATAAATGACGGCATCACGCCATTTGAATTTTGAAAAGAAATGAAGATTGTGTGTTAATATATACGCATAAATTCAAAAATTGAAATTAAAGTGAAATTTAAGTGCAGAAAGTAATAAATGTATCATGAATGAAAAATGAACTAGAAAATAGCTGCATTTGAAATTAAAATATATATTAAAAGGAAGAAATCAATGAATTAATGGTGTTAATAATGACGTTAATTGAGTAGCTATTAATAGACAAAGATTTGAAGAGTTATACGCATATATATATATATATATATATATATATATATATGTTTGTATGTATGTGCATAAGTTTGAAATTTAAATGTTGGATATACATTATAAACGAAAGAAAATAATTTACATATTGATATTTAGCAACAAAAAAGAAACGTTAGTAATAAAATTAATCATGAAATTAACATAGGAAAAAATTAATGTTAATCGCCTAGGTCATTTAACATATAATTTCCACTTGTACATTTCGGATTTTATTTTATTTTATCTGGCAGACCAAAATCTCCTATACGCCTATAAATAAACTAGTAGAGCCTAGCCTCCGATTCATATTTTCGAAGATAATGCCAAGGCTCTTTTATTATCTTTCTTCTCCAAATCTTTCAAAAATTAGAATATTAGTTTTTAGGAATTCTGATTCAAAATTTGAAGACAAAGTAAGTAGATCTACAATATAGGTGTTCGGATTTCTTGTCAACGTGAGGTAAATCCTGGGCATCTGAATTATTTAGGTCTTTCTCTCTTTTCTTCTTATTTTAGCATCATATTTGTAAATCCATGGTTATCTTAATATTAGATTCAATTAGAAAGACCACAGAATAGAAGATTTGAATTAGATTCAAGGATTGGAAAGCTGTCAGGTGACTAGATTTAAAATTATACCTTTTTGGTAATGGTATATTTATCCTTTACATTCCCCGTAGTTCTTAACGTGATAATAATTGGAATTTGTGGTAATTGCGGTATAATCTATTTCTAAGTATGTTAAGAATATTGTTGTTGTACAAATCTATTTCATTAATCTTTTATTTGGATTGAGAATTATTGTACTACTGAAATTGTGGAATTTAAAATAAACATGAATATGTTCTTAAGATTGTTATTTAATGTCAAATTGGATAGGTTGTAAATAGAATTACAGTGAAATTGGGAATAATGGAAAAAGAATTGGTATACCTAATTCCATATACAAAAATTTAAAGTAATTGAAAATGGTATATAAAAACAGGAATTTAGCATCTGACTTAGAAAATAAAAAAGGGAAATTTGTAGGAGAAATTTAGCATCTAATTTAGCATTTAACTTACAATAAAAGGGGTAATTACCCAGCAACGGTGCCAAAAAACTTGGTTGACACTTTCATATGGACTAGAAAAGTGCAAATTTGTTATAAATTACTGCAAGCGCACAAGTGTGTAGTATGCAGGTCGAACATAGGGAGGAAAATTAAAATTTATTATTAATATAATTTCATAGGTGAGTTAGATGAGTTTGGAGGATTTGAATGAAATAAAATTTGAAATTGCAATTTGATTCAAACAAGTCTAATTGAACTGACGACCAAATCAAAACTATAAATTAAAACTGCAAATGATTTTACTACAGATTCAAATCTAATCATGTCTATAATAAATTCAATGACAGAAAAATAAACAGAAAACTAAAATAAAAACTGCAGAAAAGAAGTAAATGAACAAAATCGAAATTAGGATTACCATTGAATCTAATCAGATAGTCAATCATTAATGAGAAAAGTATATTTCAATAATAAATTGTGCTCTACCAAATATAATTGAATAAACCACCCAAATTTACTAGACCCAAGAGGAGTATAGAAAAGAAAAGAAAAACTCTCAACTCTTGGATAAATTTTACAATGAGAATACATGAGTATTTATAGGATAGATTAGCCAACCAAAGACTCTAAAACAATCACAAATGGGCCTTAATTAAATTTAATAAGTTTTGGTCTTTTCCTCTTTTCTTCTTACTTCCTTGACAAGTTTTCCTTAATTTGTGATATGCATATTCTTTCTACTAATTATTCTCTTATCCAAATAAGAATTTGAAGTGAGATCTTCATCTGCAAGTCTTCATACACACACAACATTTTGATCTCCATTTTCTATTTTGCTGACTACATGTGGCTTGGTCGGCATATCTGTAAAAGTGAAAAAATTAATACCCAAGTAATATTTATTCATACACAAAAGATAAAATATAAGAGCATAAAATAAACACTTTTACATGTTAATCAAATACTACCGCACTTATCTTTTACTCGTCCTCGAGTAAAACATAAATGAAAAACTAAACTAGATAGGTCACACCTTCATAGGAAACATTGCATTTAGCGTATTCAACAAGCCGTTAAACCTCTAGGTGTCCCTAGTAGGACGAGTGGTGTCTCGTGCGGGTTTTCAGCGGATACCACCTACAAAATCCAAATGCAGCATGCTAATGTGCTAATGCAACTACATGAATGCAACAGACATACGGAAATGAAAAAAAATCTATATGAAAAAATGACTTGTTTCAGAGAAGTTGCAACATAGCAGTATACAATTCAAAATCAATCAATAGAATTTTTTGGTTCCTCAGCTTGTCACAAATTTTTAACATAATTTATGTTTTCAAACGTTAAATTCTAGTTTAGCCAGTTGGTCTAATTGATAACATAGTGCAACCATGAAATGAGTTCTTAGTTTGCTTGTCACAATTTGCAAAGTGATAATTTTATTTCCTTGTGTATGGCTACTTAAATCTGTTAGGTCAAGAAGTGTTTGGGCATCATGGCTTATTCTCTGTCTTTATAGAAATTAAAATTTATGATTAGTTACACACACCTAACATAAATGACCAAGACATACCACCCATGCACTTCCTCGCAGAATGGCGTGAGAGTATGGGACATAGCTTGGCGGATTGTGCAGACCGATGCTAACTTTGTCAACAAGATGTCAGTAATCCTTAAGTGCCCAACTGATAAAATGAGACCAAAGTATACCACCCATGCATTGCCTTCCGGACTGACGTGAGATTTCAAAAAGAGTTTGGCGGGTTTCCACACCAACGCTAGATTTACAACCAATGTTGGATACCTTTGGATAACTATTATTATTGAATATAAGAAGTAAGAGTTATGCAATTTCAGCTTAACACAACTTAGTTTTAAAGATTCGAATAGCCAGTACACGTACTTTAAGTCCTCCATTCATTTAAAAAAGACTATAATTTAGAACAACTTTATGGCCATCACCTAATAATCTTCTTATGTATTGGTTACGCTATTATCACTCGTAATTCAACTTTTCATTATATTTCTTATTCGATCTTAGTTAAGAGAAAAAATCACTATCAACTGACCAAAAAAATTGTTAACATGTTTTATTGTACCAATCTAAAATGAATCATATTTCCAAAAAAAAATGGCATGTTACTACGACCTAAAATGCATGATGGTCCTATCTAAAAGCATGAAAATGAAAAAAAATAAAAATATAAATAGAGATGAATGCAATACGGACTCCCCCTACACTTGGTCAAAACAGTGTCCACATTGTAAACATGTTTCCTAAATGTAAAAGAGAGTACCCAACGATGGACTTGATGAAAAATGATTTGTAAAATGAAATGCAATTTAACAACCTTATGTGAATGCTAATCATATGCAATATGAAGTTTATGATGATGATGAATGTTTTATGAAAAATTATGTTTCCTTTTCCCCTCGTGCTTGCTTCTATTGAAAATGATGCATGATGATTTATTATTCGATTTGTGAGGTACAATAGGCATGTCAGTGAATTCTGAAATCAAAACCCTTCCAATGAAAATTTTGTCGTGCCACTTATTTATATTATTCAGCTGAAGATTATCATACACTACACCATATCAGCCATTTTGGCATACCAGGATGCGAGCGTAAAATTGGGCTATAAGCCATATCAAATTTGACAGTGCTCAAATCCGTATCAAAATAAGTTTTGCGATCCACACCACCCCAAACACCCTTAATCTGACCGTCCATCAACGAAGTCCCGAATTATTTCATTTGATGTGGCTTTGGACTGTATGAAATTCGTATCAAATTCCCCTCCCCCCCGTACCTGTACATAGGCACGATCGAGTTTTGCCTTATCAAAACTTTCGACCGAATAATCCCTCTTTTTATTTTGCAATGCCGACCACCGAATACCCAAATTAGGGTTTTGGTACTCGACCAACTTCCTTTGTCAATAATCGATCCACCGCAATCCATGAGTTATCATCATCTAGCAATGCCTTCAGCTGACCGGCGAAGCCTCAGTCCACCGCTGTCCATCCTTCTCGTCGCCTCTGGAGGTGAGTACTAGATCATCATTAAATTTAAATATGAATTGGGTTTAATTTGAATTTTAATTGGGTTAAATTAGGTTTAATATGCTGCTATTGTGTTTAAATTGGGTATTATCACCAGTATTATAGTGTGGCAGTGCACTTGCTATCATTTACTTGTGCTGTATTTGTCTACCTTGAATTAAGACACTTTTGATTGTGCTGCCCTACTCATTTGTGTGTATTATTACACCATGTACACTAATCCTTATAACTGATCTGAAGTGCATGTGTATGATTTGATTTGAGAACTAAAGCATACTAGTTCTGTTGACTGAGCTGCATGTATCTAGTAATTGATATTGGGAAATTTGTGTGATTGAGTAGAAAAGCCGGTGATGGATGCATGAATGAAAATAGAATGGCATTTATAGGTGGAGATTTAGTCAATTTGTTTGGTGTGTCATGTGTGTCACATTACGTGTGAGTAAAGGCGTAAAGCTGCTTTTCCATTTATGACTTGCTGCATTGAACCAAGTTGCTTTGTGCTCATGTTACAAATCATTTTTGTTAGTTAACTTACATGCAAAAATAGAAGATGACCATTAATATAACATGTGTGCGCACCATGCAGCGTTTGTCATT